>JARQAB010000035.1:3638894-3880405 GCA_036172955.1 Meloidogyne arenaria
TAATCAGTTATAAAAATAATTACCCCACAAAGTTTATCGTATTATATCTTATGGTATATTGATCGGGTACAATTCGTCTTGGTATATTATATACAATTATAAGTGCTGTTTTAAACACCGTTTGATTTGTCTTCGTATCTTTTATCACCATCGAGAAATCCATTTTATATATAATCAGTTAAAAAATAATTACCCCCAAAAGTTTATCGTATTATATCTTATGTATATTGATCGGGTACAATTCGTCTTGGTATATTATATACAATTATAAGTGCTGTTTTAAACACCGTTTGATTTGTCTTCGTATCTTTTATCACCATCGAGAAAATCCATTTTATATATAATCAGTTAAAAAATAATTACCCCACAAAAGTTTATCGTATTATATCTTATGGTATATTGATCGGGTACAATTCGTCTTGGTATATTATATACATTATAAGTGCTGTTTTAAACACCGTTGATTTGTCTTCGTATCTTTATCACCATCGAGAAAATCCATTTTATATATAATCAGTTAAAAAATAATTACCCCACAAAAGTTTATCGTATTATATCTTATGGTATATTGATCGGGTACAATTCGTCTTGGTATATTATATACAATTATAAGTGCTGTTTTAAACACCGTTTGATTTGTCTTCGTATCTTTTATCACCATCGAGAAAATCCATTTTATATATAATCTGATACTAAATAATTACCCCACAAAAGTTTATCGTATTATATCTTTTGGTATATGGATGGGGTACATTTGTTGTTTGTATATTATATACAATTATAAGTGCTGTTTTAAACACCGTTTGATTTGTCTTCGTATCTTTTATCACCATCGAGAAAATCCATTTTATATAATCAGTTAAAAAATAATTACCCCACAAAAGTTTATCGTATTATATCTTATGGTATATTGATCGGGTACAATTCGTCTTGGTATATTATATACAATTATAAGTGCTGTTTTAAACACCGTTTGATTTGTCTTCGTATCTTTTATCACCATCGAGAAAATCCATTTTATATATAATCAGTTAAAAAATAATTACCCCACAAAAGTTTATCGTATTATATCTTATGGTATATTGATCGGGTACAATTCGTCTTGGTATATTATATACAATTATAAGTGCTGTTTTAAACACCGTTTGATTTGTCTTCGTATCTTTTATCACCATCGAGAAAATCCATTTTATATATAATCAGTTAAAAAATAATTACCCCACAAAAGTTTATCGTATTATATCTTATGGTATATTGATCGGTACAATTCGTCTTGGTATATTATATACAATTATAAGTGCTGTTTTAAACACCGTTTGATTTGTCTTCGTATCTTTTATCACCATCGAGAAAATCCATTTTATATATAATCAGTTAAAAATAATTACCCCACAAAAGTTTATCGTATTATATCTTATGGTATATTGATCGGGTACAATTCGTCTTGGTATATTATATACAATTATAAGTGCTGTTTTAAACACCGTTTGATTTGTCTTCGTATCTTTTATCACCATCGAGAAATCCATTTTATATATAATCAGTTAAAAAATAATTACCCCACAAAAGTTTATCGTATTATATCTTATGGTATATTGATCGGGTACAATTCGTCTTGGTATATTATATACAATTATAAGTGCTGTTTTAAACACCGTTTGATTTGTCTTCGTATCTTTTATCACCATCGAGAAAATCCATTTATATATAATCAGTTAAAAAATAATTACCCCACAAAAGTTTATCGTATTATATCTTATGGTATATTGATCGGGTACAATTCGTCTTGGTATATTATATACAATTATAAGTGCTGTTTTAAACACCGTTTGATTTGTCTTCGTATCTTTTATCACCATCGAGAAAATCCATTTTATATAATCAGTTAAAAAATAATTACCCCACAAAAGTTTATCGTATTATATCTTATGGTATATTGATCGGGTACAATTCGTCTTGGTATATTATATACAATTATAAGTGCTGTTTTAAACACCGTTTGATTTGTCTTCGTATCTTTTATCACCATCGAGAAAATCCATTTTATATATAATCAGTTAAAAAATAATTACCCCACAAAAGTTTATCGTATTATATCTTATGGTATATTGATCGGGTACAATTCGTCTTGGTATATTATATACAATTATAAGTGCTGTTTTAAACACCGTTTGATTTGTCTTCGTATCTTTTATCACCATCGAGAAAATCCATTTATATATAATCAGTTAAAAAATAATTACCCCACAAAAGTTTATCGTATTATATCTTATGGTATATTGATCGGGTACAATTCGTCTTGGTATATTATATACAATTATAAGTGCTGTTTTAAACACCGTTTGATTTGTCTTCGTATTTTATCACCATCGAGAAAATCCATTTTATATATAATCAGTTAAAAAATAATTACCCCACAAAAGTTTATCGTATTATATCTTATGGTATATTGATCGGGTACAATTCGTCTTGGTATATTATATACAATTATAAGTGCTGTTTTAAACACCGTTTGATTTGTCTTCGTATCTTTTATCACCATCGAGAAAATCCATTTTATATATAATCAGTTAAAAAATAATTACCCCACAAAAGTTTATCGTATTATATCTTATGGTATATTGATCGGGTACAATTCGTCTTGGTATATTATATACAATTATAAGTGCTGTTTTAAACACCGTTTGATTTGTCTTCGTATCTTTTATCACCATCGAGAAAATCCATTTTATATATAATCAGTTAAAAAATAATTACCCCACAAAAGTTTATCGTATTATATCTTATGGTATATTGATCGGGTACAATTCGTCTTGGTATATTATATACAATTATAAGTGCTGTTTTAAACACCGTTTGATTTGTCTTCGTATCTTTTATCACCATCGAGAAAATCCATTTTATATATAATCAGTTAAAAATAATTACCCCACAAAAGTTTATCGTATTATATCTTATGGTATATTGATCGGGTACAATTCGTCTTGGTATATTATATACAATTATAAGTGCTGTTTTAAACACCGTTTGATTTGTCTTCGTATCTTTTATCACCATCGAGAAAATCCATTTTATATATAATCAGTTAAAAAATAATTACCCCACAAAAGTTTATCGTATTATATCTTATGGTATATTGATCGGGTACAATTCGTCTTGGTATATTATATACAATTATAAGTGCTGTTTTAAACACCGTTTGATTTGTCTTCGTATCTTTTATCACCATCGAGAAAATCCATTTTATATATAATCAGTTAAAAAATAATTACCCCACAAAAGTTTATCGTATTATATCTTATGGTATATTGATCGGGTACAATTCGTCTTGGTATATTATATACAATTATAAGTGCTGTTTTAAACACCGTTTGATTTGTCTTCGTATCTTTTATCACCATCGAGAAAATCCATTTTATATATAATCAGTTAAAAAATAATTACCCCACAAAAGTTTATCGTATTATATCTTATGGTATATTGATCGGGTACAATTCGTCTTGGTATATTATATACAATTATAAGTGCTGTTTTAAACACCGTTTGATTTGTCTTCGTATCTTTTATCACCATCGAGAAAATCCATTTTATATATAATCAGTTAAAAAATAATTACCCCACAAAAGTTTATCGTATTATATCTTATGGTATATTGATCGGGTACAATTCGTCTTGGTATATTATATACAATTATAAGTGCTGTTTTAAACACCGTTTGATTTGTCTTCGTATCTTTTATCACCATCGAGAAAATCCATTTTATATATAATCAGTTAAAAAATAATTACCCCACAAAAGTTTATCGTATTATATCTTATGGTATATTGATCGGGTACAATTCGTCTTGGTATATTATATACAATTATAAGTGCTGTTTTAAACACCGTTTGATTTGTCTTCGTATCTTTTATCACCATCGAGAAAATCCATTTTATATATAATCAGTTAAAAAATAATTACCCCACAAAAGTTTATCGTATTATATCTTATGGTATATTGATCGGGTACAATTCGTCTTGGTATATTATATACAATTATAAGTGCTGTTTTAAACACCGTTTGATTTGTCTTCGTATCTTTTATCACCATCGAGAAAATCCATTTTATATATAATCAGTTAAAAAATAATTACCCCACAAAAGTTTATCGTATTATATCTTATGGTATATTGATCGGGTACAATTCGTCTTGGTATATTATATACAATTATAAGTGCTGTTTTAAACACCGTTTGATTTGTCTTCGTATCTTTTATCACCATCGAGAAAATCCATTTTATATATAATCAGTTAAAAAATAATTACCCCACAAAAGTTTATCGTATTATATCTTATGGTATATTGATCGGGTACAATTCGTCTTGGTATATTATATACAATTATAAGTGCTGTTTTAAACACCGTTTGATTTGTCTTCGTATCTTTTATCACCATCGAGAAAATCCATTTTATATATAATCAGTTAAAAAATAATTACCCCACAAAAGTTTATCGTATTATATCTTATGGTATATTGATCGGGTACAATTCGTCTTGGTATATTATATACAATTATAAGTGCTGTTTTAAACACCGTTTGATTTGTCTTCGTATCTTTTATCACCATCGAGAAATCCATTTTATATATAATCAGTTAAAAAATAATTACCCCACAAAAGTTTATCGTATTATATCTTATGGTATATTGATCGGGTACAATTCGTCTTGGTATATTATATACAATTATAAGTGCTGTTTTAAACACCGTTTGATTTGTCTTCGTATCTTTTATCACCATCGAGAAAATCCATTTTATATATAATCAGTTAAAAAATAATTACCCCACAAAAGTTTATCGTATTATATCTTATGGTATATTGATCGGGTACAATTCGTCTTGGTATATTATATACAATTATAAGTGCTGTTTTAAACACCGTTGATTTGTCTTCGTATCTTTTATCACCATCGAGAAAATCCATTTTATATATAATCAGTTAAAAAATAATTACCCACAAAAGTTTATCGTATTATATCTTATGGTATATTGATCGGGTACAATTCGTCTTGGTATATTATATACAATTATAAGTGCTGTTTTAAACACCGTTTGATTTGTCTTCGTATCTTTTATCACCATCGAGAAAATCCATTTTATATATAATCAGTTAAAAAATAATTACCCCACAAAAGTTTATCGTATTATATCTTATGGTATATTGATCGGGTACAATTCGTCTTGGTATATTATATACAATTATAAGTGCTGTTTTAAACACCGTTTGATTTGTCTTCGTATCTTTTATCACCATCGAGAAAATCCATTTTATATATAATCAGTTAAAAAATAATTACCCCCCCAAAGTTTATCGTATTATATCTTATGGTATATTGATCGGGTACAATTCGTCTTGGTATATTATATACAATTATAAGTGCTGTTTTAAACACCGTTTGATTTGTCTTCGTATCTTTTATCACCATCGAGAAAATCCATTTATATATAATCAGTTAAAAAATAATTACCCCACAAAAGTTTATCGTATTATATCTTATGGTATATTGATCGGGTACAATTCGTCTTGGTATATTATATACAATTATAAGTGCTGTTTTAAACACCGTTTGATTTGTCTTCGTATCTTTTATCACCATCGAGAAAATCCATTTTATATATAATCAGTTAAAAAATAATTACCCCACAAAAGTTTATCGTATTATACTTATGGTATATTGATCGGGTACAATTCGTCTTGGTATATTATATACAATTATAAGTGCTGTTTTAAACACCGTTTGATTTGTCTTCGTATCTTTTATCACCATCGAGAAAATCCATTTATATATAATCAGTTAAAAAATAATTACCCCACAAAAGTTTATCGTATTATATCTTATGGTATATTGATCGGGTACAATTCGTCTTGGTATATTATATACAATTATAAGTGCTGTTTTAAACACCGTTTGATTTGTCTTCGTATCTTTTATCACCATCGAGAAAATCCATTTTATATATAATCAGTTAAAAAATAATTACCCCACAAAAGTTTATCGTATTATATCTTATGGTATATTGATCGGGTACAATTCGTCTTGGTATATTATATACAATTATAAGTGCTGTTTTAAACACCGTTTGATTTTCTTCGTATCTTTTATCACCATCGAGAAAATCCATTTTATATATAATCAGTTAAAAAATAATTACACATAATTATTTTATCGTATTATATCTTATGGTATATTGATCGGGTACAATTCGTCTTGGTATATTATATACAATTATAAGTGCTGTTTTAAACACCGTTTGATTTGTCTTCGTATCTTTATCACCATCGAGAAAATCCATTTTATATATAATCAGTTAAAAAATAATTACCCCACAAAAGTTTATCGTATTATATCTTATGGTATATTGATCGGGTACAATTCGTCTTGGTATATTATATACAATTATAAGTGCTGTTTTAAAAACCGTTTGATTTGTCTTCGTATCTTTTATCACCATCTAGAAAATCCATTTTATTTATTATCAGTTAAAAAATAATTACCCCCCAAAAGTTTATCGTATTATATCTTATGGTATATTGATCGGGTACAATTCGTCTTGGTATATTATATACAATTATAAGTGCTGTTTTAAACACCGTTTGATTTGTCTTCGTATCTTTTATCACCATCGAGAAAATCCATTTTATATATAATCAGTTAAAAAATAATTACCCCACAAAAGTTTATCGTATTATATCTTATGGTATATTGATCGGGTACAATTCGTCTTGGTATATTATATACAATTATAAGTGCTGTTTTAAACACCGTTTGATTTGTCTTCGTATCTTTTATCACCATCGAGAAAATCCATTTTATATATAATCAGTTAAAAAATAATTACCCCACAAAGTTTATCGTATTATATCTTATGGTATATTGATCGGGTACAATTCGTCTTGGTATATTATATACAATTATAAGTGCTGTTTTAAACACCGTTTGATTTGTCTTCGTATCTTTTATCACCATCGAGAAAATCCATTTTATATATAATCAGTTAAAAAATAATTACCCCACAAAAGTTTATCGTATTATATCTTATGGTATATTGATCGGGTACAATTCGTCTTGGTATATTATATACAATTATAAGTGCTGTTTTAAACACCGTTTGATTTGTCTTCGTATCTTTTATATCACCATCGAGAAAATCCATTTTATATATAATCAGTTAAAAAATAATTACCCCACAAAAGTTTATCGTATTATATCTTATGGTATATTGATCGGGTACAATTCGTCTTGGTATATTATATACAATTATAAGTGCTGTTTTAAACACCGTTTGATTTGTCTTCGTATCTTTTATCACCATCGAGAAAATCCATTTTATATATAATCAGTTAAAAAATAATTACCCCACAAAAGTTTATCGTATTATATCTTATGGTATATTGATCGGGTACAATTCGTCTTGGTATATTATATACAATTATAAGTGCTGTTTTAAACACCGTTTGATTTGTCTTCGTATCTTTTATCACCATCGAGAAAATCCATTTTATATATAATCAGTTAAAAAATAATTACCCCACAAAAGTTTATCGTATTATATCTTATGGTATATTGATCGGGTACAATTCGTCTTGGTATATTATATACAATTATAAGTGCTGTTTTAAACACCGTTTGATTTGTCTTCGTATCTTTTATCACCATCGAGAAAATCCATTTTATATATAATCAGTTAAAAAATAATTACCCCACAAAAGTTTATCGTATTATATCTTATGGTATATTGATCGGGTACAATTCGTCTTGGTATATTATATACAATTATAAGTGCTGTTTTAAACACCGTTTGATTTGTCTTCGTATCTTTTATCACCATCGAGAAAATCCATTTTATATATAATCAGTTAAAAAATAATTACCCCACAAAAGTTTATCGTATTATATCTTATGGTATATTGATCGGGTACAATTCGTCTTGGTATATTATATACAATTATAAGTGCTGTTTTAAACACCGTTTGATTTGTCTTCGTATCTTTTATCACCATCGAGAAAATCCATTTTATATATAATCAGTTAAAAAATAATTACCCCACAAAAGTTTATCGTATTATATCTTATGGTATATTGATCGGGTACAATTCGTCTTGGTATATTATATACAATTATAAGTGCTGTTTTAAACACCGTTTGATTTGTCTTCGTATCTTTTATCACCATCGAGAAAATCCATTTTATATATAATCAGTTAAAAAATAATTACCCCACAAAAGTTTATCGTATTATATCTTATGGTATATTGATCGGGTACAATTCGTCTTGGTATATTATATACAATTATAAGTGCTGTTTTAAACACCGTTTGATTTGTCTTCGTATCTTTTATCACCATCGAGAAAATCCATTTTATATATAATCAGTTAAAAAATAATTACCCCACAAAAGTTTATCGTATTATATCTTATGGTATATTGATCGGGTACAATTCGTCTTGGTATATTATATACAATTATAAGTGCTGTTTTAAACACCGTTTGATTTGTCTTCGTATCTTTTATCACCATCGAGAAAATCCATTTTATATATAATCAGTTAAAAAATAATTACCCCACAAAAGTTTATCGTATTATATCTTATGGTATATTGATCGGGTACAATTCGTCTTGGTATATTATATACAATTATAAGTGCTGTTTTAAACACCGTTTGATTTGTCTTCGTATCTTTTATCACCATCGAGAAAATCCATTTTATATATAATCAGTTAAAAAATAATTACCCCACAAAAGTTTATCGTATTATATCTTATGGTATATTGATCGGGTACAATTCGTCTTGGTATATTATATACAATTATAAGTGCTGTTTTAAACACCGTTTGATTTGTCTTCGTATCTTTTATCACCATCGAGAAAATCCATTTTATATATAATCAGTTAAAAAATAATTACCCCACAAAAGTTTATCGTATTATATCTTATGGTATATTGATCGGGTACAATTCGTCTTGGTATATTATATACAATTATAAGTGCTGTTTTAAACACCGTTTGATTTGTCTTCGTATCTTTTATCACCATCGAGAAAATCCATTTTATATATAATCAGTTAAAAAATAATTACCCCACAAAAGTTTATCGTATTATATCTTATGGTATATTGATCGGTACAATTCGTCTTGGTATATTATATACAATTATAAGTGCTGTTTTAAACACCGTTTGATTTGTCTTCGTATCTTTTATCACCATCGAGAAAATCCATTTTATATATAATCAGTTAAAAAATAATTACCCCACAAAAGTTTATCGTATTATATCTTATGGTATATTGATCGGGTACAATTCGTCTTGGTATATTATATACAATTATAAGTGCTGTTTTAAACACCGTTTGATTTGTCTTCGTATCTTTTATCACCATCGAGAAAATCCATTTTATATATAATCAGTTAAAAAATAATTACCCCACAAAAGTTTATCGTATTATATCTTATGGTATATTGATCGGGTACAATTCGTCTTGGTATATTATATACAATTATAAGTGCTGTTTTAAACACCGTTTGATTTGTCTTCGTATCTTTTATCACCATCGAGAAAATCCATTTTATATATAATCAGTTAAAAAATAATTACCCCACAAAAGTTTATCGTATTATATCTTATGGTATATTGATCGGGTACAATTCGTCTTGGTATATTATATACAATTATAAGTGCTGTTTTAAACACCGTTTGATTTGTCTTCGTATCTTTTATCACCATCGAGAAAATCCATTTTATATATAATCAGTTAAAAAATAATTACCCCACAAAAGTTTATCGTATTATATCTTATGGTATATTGATCGGGTACAATTCGTCTTGGTATATTATATACAATTATAAGTGCTGTTTTAAACACCGTTGATTTGTCTTCGTATCTTTTATCACCATCGAGAAAATCCATTTTATATATAATCAGTTAAAAAATAATTACCCCACAAAAGTTTATCGTATTATATCTTATGGTATATTGATCGGGTACAATTCGTCTTGGTATATTATATACAATTATAAGTGCTGTTTTAAACACCGTTTGATTTGTCTTCGTATCTTTTATCACCATCGAGAAAATCCATTTTATATATAATCAGTTAAAAAATAATTACCCCACAAAAGTTTATCGTATTATATCTTATGGTATATTGATCGGGTACAATTCGTCTTGGTATATTATATACAATTATAAGTGCTGTTTTAAACACCGTTTGATTTGTCTTCGTATCTTTTATCACCATCGAGAAAATCCATTTTATATATAATCAGTTAAAAAATAATACCCCACAAAAGTTTATCGTATTATATCTTATGGTATATTGATCGGGTACAATTCGTCTTGGTATATTATATACAATTATAAGTGCTGTTTTAAACACCGTTTGATTTGTCTTCGTATCTTTTATCACCATCGAGAAAATCCATTTTATATATAATCAGTTAAAAAATAATTACCCCACAAAAGTTTATCGTATTATATCTTATGGTATATTGATCGGGTACAATTCGTCTTGGTATATTATATACAATTATAAGTGCTGTTTTAAACACCGTTTGATTTGTCTTCGTATCTTTTATCACCATCGAGAAAATCCATTTTATATATAATCAGTTAAAAAATAATTACCCCACAAAAGTTTATCGTATTATATCTTATGGTATATTGATCGGGTACAATTCGTCTTGGTATATTATATACAATTATAAGTGCTGTTTTAAACACCGTTGATTTGTCTTCGTATCTTTTATCACCATCGAGAAAATCCATTTTATATATAATCAGTTAAAAAATAATTACCCCACAAAAGTTTATCGTATTATATCTTATGGTATATTGATCGGGTACAATTCGTCTTGGTATATTATATACAATTATAAGTGCTGTTTTAAACACCGTTTGATTTGTCTTCGTATCTTTTATCACCATCGAGAAAATCCATTTTATATATAATCAGTTAAAAAATAATTACCCCACAAAAGTTTATCGTATTATATCTTATGGTATATTGATCGGGTACAATTCGTCTTGGTATATTATATACAATTATAAGTGTCTGTTTTAAACACCGTTTGATTTGTCTTCGTATCTTTTATCACCATCGAGAAAATCCATTTTAAATATAAACCCGCCAGTCAGTTAAAAAACATAATTAATTACCCCACAAAAGTTTAATCGTCTTAATCTTATGGTAGATTGATCGGGTACAATTCGTCTTGGTATATTATATACAATTATAAGTGCACAAAAGACTGTTTTAAACACCGTTTGATTTGTCTTCGTCAAAAATCTTTTATCACCATCGAGAAAATCCATTTATAGAAAATATAATCAGTTAAAAAATCACCAATTACCCCCCCCAAATTCCACAAAAGTTTATCGTATTATATCTTATGGTATATTGATCGGGTACAATTCGTCTTGGTATATTATATACAATTATAAGTGCGTTTTAAACACCGGTTTGATTGTCTTCGTAGCCTTTTATCACCATCGAGAAAATCCCTCATTTTAATATAATCAGTTGGAAAAAAATAATACCTCCACAAAAGTTTCTCCTTCGTATTATATCTTGATAGGTCATGATGTGATCGGGTACAATTCGTCTTGGTATATTAGTATACATTATAAGTGTCTGTTTTCAAAACACCGTTTGATGGGTGTGTCTTCGTAGTCTTTTATCACTCATCGGAGAAAATCCATTTTAAATATATGCAGGTTAAAAAATATTACGCGATTACCGCCACAAAAGTTGATCGTATTATATCTTATGGCTATATTGATCGGGTTACAATTCGTCATTGTGTATATTATATTACAATTATAAGTCTGTTTCAAACACCGTTTGATTTGTCTTCGTTTATATCTTTTCTCACCATCGAGGGGGAACAAATCCCTTATAAATAAATCATTTAAAAAATGAATTACCCCACAAAAGTATTAATCGTATTATCTTATGGTATAATTGATCGGGTAGCATTCGTCTTGGTATATTATATAGGCAATTATAAGTGGCTGTTTCCAAACACCGTTGGATTGTCCCTTCGGTATCTTTATCACCATCGAGAAAATTCCAATTTTAAATATAATCAGTTAAAAAATAATTACCCCACAAAAGTTTATCGTATTATATCTTATGGTATATTGATCGGGTACAATTCGTCTTGGTATATTATATACAATTATAAGTGCTGTTTTAAACACCGTTTGATTTGTCTTCGTATCTTTTATCACCATCGAGAAAATCCATTTTATATATAATCAGTTAAAAATAATTACCCCACAAAAGTTTATCGTATTATATCTTATGGTATATTGATCGGGTACAATTCGTCTTGGTATATTATATACAATTATAAGTGCTGTTTTAAACACCGTTTGATTTGTCTTCGTATCTTTTATCACCATCGAGAAAATCCATTTTATATATAATCAGTTAAAAAATAATTACCCCACAAAAGTTTATCGTATTATATCTTATGGTATATTGATCGGGTACAATTCGTCTTGGTATATTATATACAATTATAAGTGCTGTTTTAAACACCGTTTGATTTGTCTTCGTATCTTTTATCACCATCGAGAAAATCCATTTTATATATAATCAGTTAAAAAATAATTACCCCACAAAAGTTTATCGTATTATATCTTATGGTATATTGATCGGGTACAATTCGTCTTGGTATATTATATACAATTATAAGTGCTGTTTTAAACACCGTTTGATTTGTCTTCGTATCTTTTATCACCATCGAGAAAATCCATTTTATATATAATCAGTTAAAAAATAATTACCCCACAAAAGTTTATCGTATTATATCTTATGGTATATTGATCGGGTACAATTCGTCTTGGTATATTATATACAATTATAAGTGCTGTTTTAAACACCGTTTGATTTGTCTTCGTATCTTTTATCACCATCGAGAAAATCCATTTTATATATAATCAGTTAAAAAATAATTACCCCACAAAAGTTTATCGTATTATATCTTATGGTATATTGATCGGGTACAATTCGTCTTGGTATATTATATACAATTATAAGTGCTGTTTTAAACACCGTTTGATTTGTCTTCGTATCTTTTATCACCATCGAGAAAATCCATTTTATATATAATCAGTTAAAAAATAATTACCCCACAAAAGTTTATCGTATTATATCTTATGGTATATTGATCGGGTACAATTCGTCTTGGTATATTATATACAATTATAAGTGCTGTTTTAAACACCGTTTGATTTGTCTTCGTATCTTTTATCACCATCGAGAAAATCCATTTTATATATAATCAGTTAAAAAATAATTACCCCACAAAAGTTTATCGTATTATATCTTATGGTATATTGATCGGGTACAATTCGTCTTGGTATATTATATACAATTATAAGTGCTGTTTTAAACACCGTTTGATTTGTCTTCGTATCTTTTATCACCATCGAGAAAATCCATTTTATATATAATCAGTTAAAAAATAATTACCCCACAAAAGTTTATCGTATTATATCTTATGGTATATTGATCGGGTACAATTCGTCTTGGTATATTATATACAATTATAAGTGCTGTTTTAAACACCGTTTGATTTGTCTTCGTATCTTTTATCACCATCGAGAAAATCCATTTTATATATAATCAGTTAAAAAATAATTACCCCACAAAAGTTTATCGTATTATATCTTATGGTATATTGATCGGGTACAATTCGTCTTGGTATATTATATACAATTATAAGTGCTGTTTTAAACACCGTTTGATTTGTCTTCGTATCTTTTATCACCATCGAGAAAATCCATTTTATATATAATCAGTTAAAAAATAATTACCCCACAAAAGTTTATCGTATTATATCTTATGGTATATTGATCGGGTACAATTCGTCTTGGTATATTATATACAATTATAAGTGCTGTTTTAAACACCGTTTGATTTGTCTTCGTATCTTTTATCACCATCGAGAAAATCCATTTTATATATAATCAGTTAAAAAATAATTACCCCACAAAAGTTTATCGTATTATATCTTATGGTATATTGATCGGGTACAATTCGTCTTGGTATATTATATACAATTATAAGTGCTGTTTTAAACACCGTTTGATTTGTCTTCGTATCTTTTATCACCATCGAGAAAATCCATTTTATATATAATCAGTTAAAAAATAATTACCCCACAAAAGTTTATCGTATTATATCTTATGGTATATTGATCGGGTACAATTCGTCTTGGTATATTATATACAATTATAAGTGCTGTTTTAAACACCGTTTGATTTGTCTTCGTATCTTTTATCACCATCGAGAAAATCCATTTTATATATAATCAGTTAAAAAATAATTACCCCACAAAAGTTTATCGTATTATATCTTATGGTATATTGATCGGGTACAATTCGTCTTGGTATATTATATACAATTATAAGTGCTGTTTTAAACACCGTTTGATTTGTCTTCGTATCTTTTATCACCATCGAGAAAATCCATTTTATATATAATCAGTTAAAAAATAATTACCCCACAAAAGTTTATCGTATTATATCTTATGGTATATTGATCGGGTACAATTCGTCTTGGTATATTATATACAATTATAAGTGCTGTTTTAAACACCGTTTGATTTGTCTTCGTATCTTTTATCACCATCGAGAAAATCCATTTTATATATAATCAGTTAAAAAATAATTACCCCACAAAAGTTTATCGTATTATATCTTATGGTATATTGATCGGGTACAATTCGTCTTGGTATATTATATACAATTATAAGTGCTGTTTTAAACACCGTTTGATTTGTCTTCGTATCTTTTATCACCATCGAGAAAATCCATTTTATATATAATCAGTTAAAAAATAATTACCCCACAAAAGTTTATCGTATTATATCTTATGGTATATTGATCGGGTACAATTCGTCTTGGTATATTATATACAATTATAAGTGCTGTTTTAAACACCGTTTGATTTGTCTTCGTATCTTTTATCACCATCGAGAAAATCCATTTTATATATAATCAGTTAAAAAATAATTACCCCACAAAAGTTTATCGTATTATATCTTATGGTATATTGATCGGGTACAATTCGTCTTGGTATATTATATACAATTATAAGTGCTGTTTTAAACACCGTTTGATTTGTCTTCGTATCTTTTATCACCATCGAGAAAATCCATTTTATATATAATCAGTTAAAAAATAATTACCCCACAAAAGTTTATCGTATTATATCTTATGGTATATTGATCGGGTACAATTCGTCTTGGTATATTATATACAATTATAAGTGCTGTTTTAAACACCGTTTGATTTGTCTTCGTATCTTTTATCACCATCGAGAAAATCCATTTTATATATAATCAGTTAAAAAATAATTACCCCACAAAAGTTTATCGTATTATATCTTATGGTATATTGATCGGGTACAATTCGTCTTGGTATATTATATACAATTATAAGTGCTGTTTTAAACACCGTTTGATTTGTCTTCGTATCTTTTATCACCATCGAGAAAATCCATTTTATATATAATCAGTTAAAAAATAATTACCCCACAAAAGTTTATCGTATTATATCTTATGGTATATTGATCGGGTACAATTCGTCTTGGTATATTATATACAATTATAAGTGCTGTTTTAAACACCGTTTGATTTGTCTTCGTATCTTTTATCACCATCGAGAAAATCCATTTTATATATAATCAGTTAAAAAATAATTACCCCACAAAAGTTTATCGTATTATATCTTATGGTATATTGATCGGGTACAATTCGTCTTGGTATATTATATACAATTATAAGTGCTGTTTTAAACACCGTTTGATTTGTCTTCGTATCTTTTATCACCATCGAGAAAATCCATTTTATATATAATCAGTTAAAAAATAATTACCCCACAAAAGTTTATCGTATTATATCTTATGGTATATTGATCGGGTACAATTCGTCTTGGTATATTATATACAATTATAAGTGCTGTTTTAAACACCGTTTGATTTGTCTTCGTATCTTTTATCACCATCGAGAAAATCCATTTTATATATAATCAGTTAAAAAATAATTACCCCACAAAAGTTTATCGTATTATATCTTATGGTATATTGATCGGGTACAATTCGTCTTGGTATATTATATACAATTATAAGTGCTGTTTTAAACACCGTTTGATTTGTCTTCGTATCTTTTATCACCATCGAGAAAATCCATTTTATATATAATCAGTTAAAAAATAATTACCCCACAAAAGTTTATCGTATTATATCTTATGGTATATTGATCGGGTACAATTCGTCTTGGTATATTATATACAATTATAAGTGCTGTTTTAAACACCGTTTGATTTGTCTTCGTATCTTTTATCACCATCGAGAAAATCCATTTTATATATAATCAGTTAAAAAATAATTACCCCACAAAAGTTTATCGTATTATATCTTATGGTATATTGATCGGGTACAATTCGTCTTGGTATATTATATACAATTATAAGTGCTGTTTTAAACACCGTTTGATTTGTCTTCGTATCTTTTATCACCATCGAGAAAATCCATTTTATATATAATCAGTTAAAAAATAATTACCCCACAAAAGTTTATCGTATTATATCTTATGGTATATTGATCGGGTACAATTCGTCTTGGTATATTATATACAATTATAAGTGCTGTTTTAAACACCGTTTGATTTGTCTTCGTATCTTTTATCACCATCGAGAAAATCCATTTTATATATAATCAGTTAAAAAATAATTACCCCACAAAAGTTTATCGTATTATATCTTATGGTATATTGATCGGGTACAATTCGTCTTGGTATATTATATACAATTATAAGTGCTGTTTTAAACACCGTTTGATTTGTCTTCGTATCTTTTATCACCATCGAGAAAATCCATTTTATATATAATCAGTTAAAAAATAATTACCCCACAAAAGTTTATCGTATTATATCTTATGGTATATTGATCGGGTACAATTCGTCTTGGTATATTATATACAATTATAAGTGCTGTTTTAAACACCGTTTGATTTGTCTTCGTATCTTTTATCACCATCGAGAAAATCCATTTTATATATAATCAGTTAAAAAATAATTACCCCACAAAAGTTTATCGTATTATATCTTATGGTATATTGATCGGGTACAATTCGTCTTGGTATATTATATACAATTATAAGTGCTGTTTTAAACACCGTTTGATTTGTCTTCGTATCTTTTATCACCATCGAGAAAATCCATTTTATATATAATCAGTTAAAAAATAATTACCCCACAAAAGTTTATCGTATTATATCTTATGGTATATTGATCGGGTACAATTCGTCTTGGTATATTATATACAATTATAAGTGCTGTTTTAAACACCGTTTGATTTGTCTTCGTATCTTTTATCACCATCGAGAAAATCCATTTTATATATAATCAGTTAAAAAATAATTACCCCACAAAAGTTTATCGTATTATATCTTATGGTATATTGATCGGGTACAATTCGTCTTGGTATATTATATACAATTATAAGTGCTGTTTTAAACACCGTTTGATTTGTCTTCGTATCTTTTATCACCATCGAGAAAATCCATTTTATATATAATCAGTTAAAAAATAATTACCCCACAAAAGTTTATCGTATTATATCTTATGGTATATTGATCGGGTACAATTCGTCTTGGTATATTATATACAATTATAAGTGCTGTCAAGAACGATTAAGTACGAGGTACGAGGCTAAAAATAGGCAGGTACGAAGTACGAGTACGAGCAAATCTGAACTTCATAAAATCCGAAAATTTAGAATGATTTCCGAGTTCCGTGTTCCGACTTTTGAGCTATTTCGATTTCCGGCACCTTCGTCATTTCCGACTCACCTCTGTATGGGAATTAATCGAGAAAATACGGTAAATTAATAATATTTTTGTCCTTTTTGTTATAATAAAATATTCATACTTGTAAATATTTTTAAGAAATTTAATTTTATTATTCTGAATAAATTAACTTATTTAATTAGTTTTAAGCAGCCTCGTAAATTATAAATTACACAAAATCAGAAAAAAATATGAATTTAAACAGGTGTAAATGATGTAAAACACCTGTTTAGTAGTAAACTAAATGAATACTTTGGACTAGAAAATTATTAAAAAATTTGACCGCCTCCTATCTTTCTTGAAATCTTGTTTTTATTTTTATTAAATTAATATTTTTATATGACGAATTTATTCATTTATCATATAAATTTATAAGTTAAAGCATAAATTTATTAAATTATAAAATTCTGTAAAATTATAGTTGCATGTTAAGTTTAAAATTATATTTAAAAAATTAAAGAGCAACACAAAATGATTATTTAATTTTTTAAAATATACTTTCCGAATGAGTAATTCAATCAAATATAATTACTATATTAAAAGAATGCCATCGTTATTTTTGTATGCCACTGTATCAATTAAAATTATTAAAAAATAGCTTTTTAGAGCTATTTAAAAAAGCTCGTTTTTTTTAAAGAATTTTATTTTAATAAATAATTTCCGAAAAATGAGCAACACAACATGGATATTTAATTTTTTCAATACACTTTCCCAATCAGTAATTCCCCCAAATATAATTGCTTTATTAATTGTTGTACCTTCAACCATTCTTTACTTGACAGAATTGGGAGTGATTTTTCGTTTCAAAAAAGTTTTCAAATCTTCTTTTTTCAAACTTTTTGCTGCTAGAACTATATCGGTTAATTGATCTTTAAATAATTTATTTCATGTAAAAATCTGAAAGGGATAAAAGATAAAGCATTAGTCGAGCACTCGGTAGCTCAGTGGTAGAGCTCCTGAATATTTTGATCGAAAGCGCCTAGCAATAACTGTCAGGTGGTTAAAGGTTTGAATCCTGCACGGCTAAACTTTTGTTAATCTCTTTCTAAAATTTCCTAGAAAGTAATCTTTCCAAGTATCAATTTTCTTTAGAGTATCTTGGGTTTGATTAGCCTATGTCTATATTCACGCTTTGGACGTGTTGGTTTCTTCCTTTCAATTTATTTAAAATTGCCTGGTGTTTATTTGGCTATTTTCAATTTCATGAATAATCATTTCTACTTTGTGGAGAGCACATCTACTGCCACACTTCTTTTAAACAGACTGACAGCCCTTTTGTGGCCAGTAAAATATGAAAGGGTCCAATTAAAGATATCAAATTAAATAAATTTTGAAATTCAGATTTGGAAGAAATTATGGTATTGGGTGATTATTCTAGCTTATATTCTCCCGCTACCAATAACTTGGCATACTTTGTTTTCAGAAGTTGTTATTTGGGTTCATGATGATAATGCAACGTTTACGTTGTTTACAGTAATGAAGCCTGATGTAATCTTGGTAAAATTTATTTTATCGTATAAATTTACAGGATCCAAATGACCCTTTGATTGCTGCGGAGTTTACTGGGTTTTTAACAATTGTTTGTCTGGCAATTAATCTTGCCAGCCTTTTTGTCTATAAACGGACAAAAATTGTCAGTTCACAGCAGACTGAAAGCAAGCAGAAGATGGAAAAACGTCTGACAATTTATTCGATTTTGACTTTCTTTGGGCAACTTTTATATACTTTTTATATGGTAAATTGGGAATATTTGAATAATTTTGGAATTATTTTCATTTCAGATAATTCTTTACTTTGTGGCTTCCCAACTTCAAAATTTTCATATAGATTCCGATTTGGGAGAACTAATTTTCTTGTCAGTTTTTAATCAACTTTGCTGGGTCAACGATATTAGTACAATTGCCATCCCTGCATTTTTGCTTCTCTGGGCTTCTGAAATGATGCATTCACATATTTATAAATTAATCCGAAAAATTTGTTTTTTACCTAAGGAGAATAATAATGTAGTTATGGTTATTCCTAAACAGGCTTTTACCTCGAGTACTACTAATACACAGAAATGAGCAAACTCTTAGTTTTCTGGATATTTTATTTCTTTATATTTTCACAATTTATAGACTATCACACCCCCATGCCACCTCTCACTATCACCCTCACTCAATTTGTTACCCTCTCTATATCGGTGGGATATTGCACTTCAGAACGAACCCTGTCTCTCTCTTTATTCCCAAATTCACCTGTCCATTTATACGTAATTCAATTAAGTATACTTGACATTATATACCTAATTTAAATTGATAAAACATCTGTCTTTTATGAGGAACACAAGAAAATATCTGCAGAATTTTTTTAATTTTCCAAACATTTCATTAAATTTGAAAAATAATTTTTATATACTAATAAATTTTTAACAGATTACTTGGACTTTAAAGAAAATTTCTGAGAATAAACAGTGAAAAAACCTGTAAAATTGCACTTTGCCATTAATTTTTGACAGAAATATTACCCAAAATTAATTAATAATTTTTTAATTTTATCTTCTAAATATTGGTACAAAATATTTTAAATTTATTTAAAAATTTTAGTTATTTGTTTGGCTAAAGGCAGGTGTAAAAGTTCATTTTTAAATTTTCAATAAATTGATTTGACTGTTATTAAAATAATTTTTAAAAATGTTTATAATTTTCTGTTTTCACACTAAAGTGCATAATTCCCCTTAGAAATAAGGTAATCCTGTTTATTTAATTATTTTTAAGATATTTTGAAGCTTTTTCAGATCAAAATATTTGCTTAATCCAGATGCAAAACTGTATAAAATTAAAATTTTTATAGGGTATAAAATGGTAAAGTTATTAAGAACCTGACTACCAATGTCTATTAATTATTTTTTGTTCTTGAATTTTGAATATATCCCAATTTTAAAAATTAAATTAGGGAGGTTAGGATACATAGCAGGGCTGGAGAATTTTGAATTTTAAAAAGCGGAAGCGGAAGAATGCGGAATGAAATATAAAATGCAGAAGACAGAAGGCTCAAGAAAGGCGGCTTCAAAAATCCAATCCTGATCACAGAGTGATAGATTGGGGATTTTTGATATCCTTCTCAGACAATGAGTTAGCTAAAAATGTTAAAAATTCGTTTACTGTTCTAATATCTTTTTTTAAATCTTTACTGCTCAATAATATTTAGATATATTTTTTATAATTAAAAATGTGCCGAAATTTGATTTTATTGTTTGTTACAGTATTAATTATTCAGACAGGTGAATTAAATTTATTCTCCCACAAAATTCTCATTTTATAGAAATTAATGCTTTAACACTTGATGAACAAAATGCCGTTCTTGCTTGTCATAACAACTTCCGAGCTTCACTAGCTAATGGGAAAGAACAAAACAAGACTGGAATGTTGCCATCCGGCATGAATATTAAAAAGCTGACTTATTCAAAAACTGTGGAAGCTAGTGCTACTAATTGGGCAAATAAATGTACACAAAGTCATACTCCTAGCAATCAGCGAAAATACGGAGAGAATCTTGCAATGGATGGTAACGCAAAGCTGACTACAAGTTATATTTTTATATCCTGAGAAATAAAGCTTTCTCTTTTAGTTTCAAATTCTTTTAATTTAAACTCCTCTTAAATCCAATTCAAGTCCTAACACAATCATCTCCAAATTAATATTTATACTCTTTCTTGAGTTATAAGGCCGAGATTTAGTTGAGCTGCTCCGCTAAACCTTGGAACATACTACCATTATATTCACTAAGGATAACTATTGGGTTGGCAAGACGGTCCTTTGCCAGACTATACATATGAATTATATAAACATAAGCATGTGAAATTTACTTAGATAACACCTGAAATATAATAAGAAAAATTATTTACTATTTGATACCTTGAGGATTAAATATGTATTTAATATTCAAAAACATTTTCTCAACAATTTCAGAAGACGCACTTTTAAAAGCTTGTAAAAATTGGTGGGGAGAATTCAAAAAAGTTGGAATACAAGCTAGTCTAGTTGTTAACGGAAATAATTTCATTAAAATTGGCCATGCTACACAAATGGCCTGGGCGGAAACTACCGAAATTGGTTGTGGGGTAGCAAAATGCCCAAATGCACCGTATAAAACTTATACTGTTTGTCAATATAATAAACCGTTTGTTTCGATTTTTGACTAGATTAATCTAAATTTTTAGTGGAAATTATCTTGGACAAGCTGTTTACAAAAAAGGAAAAGCATGTAGTGGTTGTGGAAGCAAAGGGTGTTCGAATGGATTATGTAATAATTGAACGAGAATAATGAATAGATATATTTAGTTAAAATAGTGGAAATAGTTTTATTCGTAAAATTGAATAGCTTTATAATTGTTGATAAAATATTTGATAATTGAATAGTAAACTTTTAATTATAATTAAATTTGAATTGAATCTCTCATTGAAAAAGTGTCTCTCATTGAAAATGCCACAAGGAAAATTGAGTGTAATTGAGGAAAAGAGAAAGTAGGAACCCCGATGTACCGCGAACCAATGTACCGTCGAGCTATAACTTTGTTCAAAATTGTCAAATCCGTGGCGCCCTGGTATGGTTCGATGCGACTTACCAGCTGAATCGAACCATACCAGGCCGCTACGGCTTCGACGATTTTGTACACATTGGGGCTCGCGGTACATTGGGCTCGCGGTACAATAACCTGTTCCCTCTGCGGGGTAATTAATTAATAAGTAATTAATTAATTCATTAATTCAATCATTAATATGGGGATGTGGCAAAATTGAAAGGTAATTTGGTGCTTTCTCAAAATGTATTTGAATTTAGCGAGATTATGGTTGGTAATCGGTTAATAAGTTTATTATTTACTTAAGGTCAGGTGGAAATTTCCAATTTTTTTTTAAATTTGTCTATTTCTCTGTTTATTATAAGCAATATTTCATAAAAAAGTGAAAATTTAAATTTAATTTCTGCTTCTCTCTTACTACCGGTTCACTCTTTTAAACAATGAAACATGTCTCTTGAATGTTTGTTCAATTCCAGCTGTTAAGTGTATATAATTCATTAGATATTAAGCTTATAAAGGATAGTAACTTCTATTAATTCACACATTAAATTTACCTTTTTTGACATTACTTGAATAATCACCCGTCTAATTAGGAATATAAAATGAACCAAAACTTATTTCTACTCTCTATTGCGTTTTTAATGATTTTGAATGGTAAATTAAATTCATTTTCCCACAAAATTTTTAATCTATAGAAATTAATGCTTTAACACTTGATGAACAAAATGCCATCCTTGATTGTCATAATAACTTCCGAGCTTCCCTAGCTAATGGAAAGGAGCAAAATAAGACTGGAATGATGCCACAAGGAATGAATATTAAAAAGCTGACTTATTCCAAAACTGTGGAAACTAGTGCTACTCTTTGGGCAAACAATTGTAGTATGAGTCATACTCCTGGCAATCAGCGTAAATATGGAGAGAATCTTGCTATGAATAGTGATCCAAACATGGCTACAAGTATGTAAAATTATATTAGATACACTAAGTTAAATATCCAGGCATTTCTTAATTGGATTGAGACTAGGTGGGAAGAAGTGTCTTAGTGCTAACAATTAAAGGGCGTGGTATCTAAAAGTGAGGTCTAAAGTATCTCTACATTTGTAAGCCAAAATTTATTCAATTGTATGTTAGAGCAGCTCTGACTGAATAGCTGAGGTGGGTCGGAATTCCGATTTCCGGCGTTTTTTTCCTTCCGATTTCCGAAAAAAATTTTTGATTGCCTATTTCCGACTTTTGAGCCATTTCTGATTTCCGACAGTTCCGATTTCCGACACCTTGGTCATTTTCGACCCACCTCTGTTTAGCAGAGCCATATAAAAAAGAATTAAAATTTCAATTTCGACATTGAGTGACCTTGCAATAATTAAAATTAAATTAAATTTTATACTAAAAATCTTCACTATTAAAATTTTAGAAGCCGCTCTTTTAGAAGCTTGTAAAGCTTGGTGGGCAGAATTGAAAGATGACGGATTCCAATCTAGCTTAATTGTTGATATGAATCATTATAATCATTTTTCACAAATGGCTTGGGCAGAAACTACCGAAATTGGCTGTGGTGTAGCAAAATGCCCAAAGTCTATTTGGAAAACTTATACTGTTTGTCAATACAATAAACCGTTAGATTAAATTATTTTAAACAAATCAGTTTAATATTTAGTGGGAATTATCTTGGACAAGTTATATACAAAAAAGGAAAACCATGTAGTGGTTGTGGAAGTACTGGATGTGCTTCTAATGGATTGTGTAACTGAACGAATTTGAGGAAAGGAAAAAATTTTATTTTGAATATTCTACATATCTTTAAAAGTTATTAAACTGTTGTAGTATAATCAGTGTCTGTGTATAAATCTTTGTATCTTTACTTCCAAGCTTGAAATGGCTTTACTGAATTATTCTTTACATAAAGAGTAGAGGATGAGGAACCATACATATTTGAACCTCCATTTGCTGGTAATACAGAAACAATTTTCATTGTGCTTTGTGGCACTATAAATTTGTCTATTCCCGGAAGGAATCCAAAAGTCTTGCAAAATGCTATGCGATAGTCCTTACTGAAATATCATAAAAATTATTAAAATCAAGCAAAACTCGCCTGAATTTAAAAAGAATGGGAGCATTTAAAGCCATAGCAATATATGGTAGATAAGAAAAACAAAAGGTTAAATAAGCGATGTGAAGAGGTTTAAGCCATCTTTCACATATCGGGATTACAAAAGCTTGTAATGCATAATAAGAAAACCACCCGAAAGTTATCGTTAAAGCGATAATAGTTAGTGATTTGATGATTCTTTTGGTCCAATCAAGAGCTGCTGAAAAGGGGGAGTTTAGTTTTCTGTTGAGAGGACTAACCATTACTTTTATGAAGGATACGAAGAAATGTCCATATAGCAATATAAAAGATTAACACAATCAAGAGAATAGCTACATTTATGAGGAAGAGGATATTCTCGAGCCAACCTTGGTAACAATCGTCAGAGGATATACAGACTTCTTTTCTGAACGTATTAAAAAATAATATTAGTTGTATAAGTGTAATGTCATATTTGCAGAGGAGATCGGTTCCAGTTAACAGAAAGTTGGGAACTAGATATCTCCTAAACTCTATACTTAAGAAAAATCCTGAAGGATGTGTGATTTAAAGAATATTTCTTATCAAATTAATTATTAAAACTTACAAATCTGGCATAATGTAAGCACTATATAATGTAGCAGCAATAAATACTCCTGCATGGATAAAGCAAAAAGCAAAGAGAGCCATACGATATTTTCGGGTCTCTCCATTTTTAAGGTGCCTTTGAAAATATTTTTTGAATTAAACCAGATAATTTAATAGATAATTCATTACCACGAGATAAATGCTGTACTCAAAAGACGATCCAAAGCAATTACACATAACGTGGAGATGATAAAATTTCGAAGAAATATTGGAACGGCCTAATTAAAAATTTAGGAATAATTTTAATAAAATCTGTTGTCTGAATTTATTATGTGATATCCCTAGAAGTAGGCGCTGATTGGTTCAAGATACTGCTATTTGAATGTGATATGGCACAGATGGGTATCCTTAGGGAGAACTCATAATGAGTCCAACAACATATTTTTAGTTAATTTACTTGTAAAGCTAAACATATCCGTATATTAACAAATTGTATCCCAATTAATAGCATTATAAACCCAATAGTTAAAGAGAGTTCAAAAAGGGATGTAGTTAATGCATTTGTGGCAATTAATATATGACAAGTTCCTTGGAATGTTTTTCTGAAACAAAAAATTTTCTTAAAAATATTTTTTGTTCCTACCTATTAACAGCAAAAACCCAAAAAAGTAAAAAATTTGTAAAAAATCCAATCATGGCAATAAACCAACGAATACCCACAATTATTATAAATAATGTTGGTATGCCATTTTTCCAAAATGTTAGGTAGAACTTAAAAAATTATTTTCAATTTTATTTAAAATTCAAAAATAATTCTTACGCCATTTGTCGTTACGTTGTAATTTAAATTTGAATCGTTGAACGGAAATTCATGAATATTTTGCATTTTATTATGATTATTATTTATAAAATTATTAATTTTATTTTTAAATCTAAAGTATAATTTGACGATTATTGCAATTATAACCCAATATTTATAGCCTTGCTTGGAATTATAGTCTAACTCCCATGAAAGTCATTATTCCAAAATTCAACAGGGTTAATGTTAGATTCTTATTTAATTCCTTGCAGTAAGGGACTGGATCACGTCTTGAGCTTCCGGGATTTCATAATGAAATCCTTGATGTTCATCGATAAATAGGGGGAGTTTCTGAGTCACGCGATCATCAATTGCTAGGATCCCATCCTTTCACATTTTTAGAAAAAGACTGCTAAGGTACCCCACATTGTAATTTAGCCGCACAAAATTTGAGTAACTGAATAAAGTTTTTAAAATTATTTTCAAATAATTGTAAAAAATTGAAAATAATTTTCCATTTATATTGCTTACAAAGAAGCCAAATATAGGCTTTCGGAAAATAAAATTTGTGAGAATTTATTTTTAAAAATTTAAAATAAACCTCTGGGAATAAAAAAATTTCAACAAATCATGATTTATTTGATTACGTACCGAAAATTATTACAAAAAACAATGAGAAATTTTCCAATTTATGTTAAAATTTGCCAAAAGTCAAATTTAATAAATAATACCAGAGAAAATTTCTGAAAATAGAATTTTGCATTTCCGGTTTTCTGTGAAAATTAAGGAATATTCTGCAATGGAATTTGTCTTTCGCGGAAATAATTCTATTGCATATTGAGAATATAAAATCCAAAAATAAAATTTTTGAATAAATTAAAGAAATTTTAGACGATGAAGTTAATCTGAAGAAAATTTATAGAACCGTCCCGAAGCCGCCTCAACTCTTTTCTAGCAGGCTTATGACTGTATCAACTATAAAATATACTAGTAACTTAATAAATTTTCAAATTTAAAATGTCTAAAAATGAAAAGTTACAATCGAAATTACTGGTCAAGTTCTTCACAAAAAGAGTGAAAACAAAAATTTTAAACATGTTATTATGTTTGTTTTTATTTTTGCTTATAATTTGATTATGTATTTCAGAGAAGGTGAGGCTCTAAAAATACAAGTTGATAACTAACTTGTTTTATTATTAAATTAAGTTTCCAAAAATAATATTTGAGGATAATTTCATTAATTTTATAATTTGCTACAAATCTTATAAAAATAAAATTATAAAAATAAATATATCATTAAAAATATTCCAAATATTTTTTTCAATTCTCTACTTTCCTTAAAGAAGCTCTTTTTACAAAAAGAGGAGCTGATGTTGAAGCCGGATTAATTTTGTTATTCGCAATCATTTTTGTTGGAGAAATTGAATAGGCCTTCAAACTTGACTGGTTTAAAGGAACAATAAATTTTTCAATTCCTGGAATGAATCCAAAGGTCTTGCAAAATGCTAGGCGATAGTCTTTACTGGAATAAAAATTTTTTAAAAATTATTCAGAGCAGAACTTGCCTGAATATAAAAAGGATTGGAGCATTTAAAGCCATAGCGATATAAGGAAGAAACGAGAAACAAAATCCGAGGTAGGTAATCTGAAGGGGATTAAGCCAGTTATCCAAAGCCGGCAATGCAAAAGCTTGTAAAGCATTGTAAGATAGCCACCCTCCAGTTATTGTTAAAGCTGTCAAAGTTAATGATTTGATAATTCTTTTAGTCCAATCAAGAGCTGCTAAAAGGAGGAATTTTAATTATTAGCAAATTAAATAGCTAACCATTACTTTTATGTAATATACGAAGAAATGTCCAAATAGCAATATAAAAGATTAACACAATCAAAAGTATAGCTACATTTATAAGAAAGAGAACATTCTCTAGCCAGCCTTGGTAACAATCGTCGGAAGATATACAAACTTCTTTTCTGAACGTATTAAAAAATAATATTAGTCACATAAGTGTAATGTTATATTGACAGAGGAGATCGGTTCCAGTTAACATAAAGTTGGGACCTAGATATGTCCTAAACTCTATACTTGAGAAAAATCCTGAAGGATGTGTGATTTAAAGAATATTTCTTATATAATTAACTATTAAAACATACAAGTCTGGCATAATGTAAGCACTATATAAAGTAGCAGCAATAAACACTCCTGCATGGATAAAGCAAAAAGCAAAGAGAGCCATACGATATTTTAGGGTCTCTCCATTTTTAAGGTGCCTTTGAAAATTTTTTGAATTAAACCAGAAAATTTTATAATATAATTCATTACCACGAGATAAATGCTGTGCTTAAAAGACGATCCAAAGCGATTACACATAACGAGGAGATGATAAAATTTCGAAGAAATATTGGAACGGCCTAATTAAAATTTAGGAATAATTTTAATAACATCTGCTGTCTGAAATCATTATGTCATATCCCCAGGATTAAACTTTTATCTGTTTATGGGACAATTTTGAAAGGTGATTGGACATTGAGTTTAAGATACGGCTGGGCAAAATCGGATATTAAAAATGGGTATCGGTACGGAGACGGAGAATGTCTGAACATAGTGGTATCCTTAAAGCTAACTTATAGTGGGTTTAATTAATTTACTTGTAAAGCTAAACATATCCGTATATTAACAAATTGTATTCCAATTAATTGCATTATAAACCCAATAGTTAAAGAAAGTTCAAAGAGGGATGTAGTTAGTGCATTTGTGGCAATTAATATATGACAAGTTCCTTGGAATGTTTTTCTGAAATCATTAATATTTTTGGCAAAAATTATTCCAATACCTATTAACAGCAAAAACCCAAAAAAGTAACAAATTTGTAAAAAATCCAATCATGGCAATAAACCAACGGATACCCACAATTATTATAAATAATGTTGGTATTCCATTTTTCCAAAATGTTAGGTAAAACTTGAAAAATTTTTTAAATTTATTTTCTTTAATTTATTTATTAAAGCTATTATTTTTAAGCTAATTTTTCAAAAATTTTTAAAATAATTTTAAAAAATTTTACATTATTCGTAGTTACATTGTAGTTCATATTTGGGTCGTTGGTAGGGAATTCTATGCTGTTTATATTATTTGACATATTTATACCGTTCTGAAATTAATTTCTCGATAAATAATTTAATTATTTACCAATTAATTTAAATAAAATTTTATTACAAAAATGACGAAAATTATAACAGGAAATAAATTATTTTCAGAAAAATTTTTCTAAATAAATTTATAATTATATTAGTAAAATTAAATAAAAAATAGAATATAATTCATTAATCTATTCACAACCCAAAATTAGCCTTGGAAAAAATTTTTAAAAATTCAAAAAATTAAAAAATCACAAAAATCTCTTCAGAAAAACTCTCTAAAATTACTGTGCTCTCCTTCTGACTATAAAAATTAAAAAATAAAATTTAAAGTGTTCTCATTAGGCTCTCAAAAATTCATTTTTATAATGAGCTTGAAAAGAACTATTTTTAAAGTTGGTGGGAATTTTTGAAAAAAATCCAAAAAATTAATTATATTCGCAGAATTTATTTTTAATTTTTGTATTTTTAAAAGGTTTTTTTAATTTATTTTATTTTTTCTTAATTTTTTAATCTGTAAAAAAATATATTTGTGCATGACTTGAGAATATTAAAAATATATTCTGCGCAAAATTAAAAAAAATTATACTGGGTATAAATATAAAATTTTATTATTTTCGTACTTTGATGGAAATAAATTTAAAAATTTGGAAGGAAAATTGAAAAACTTTAAAATTTTTAATTTCTGTTTAGTGTGATGTAATATACACTAACTTGAATTATTTGGAATCTCGGAAATAGGCTCTCGAAAAAAAATTCTTTTATGTTTCTAAACGGGAAGGAGGATTGAGACGTTGAGACACAATAACTTCCTTTAATGGAATCTCGGAACAAAGGCTCTCAAAAAACTTTTTTTAAGCCAAAGCTGTCACGCTTGAAATGGAGGATAATTGAGACGTCGATTTTACATTCAAAAATAAATTCTTAATAAAGTCAAACAATAAAAAAAAGCTAAAAATTTTTGACACAAAAAAATTGGAAATTGAGTGACTACAAAATAGCTTAAACACTTAATTAGCCTCACCTATTTTATTTATTTTTTCTACAAAAATTTACTTAATTAAATTTTATTTACAAAAATAATTTATAGTTTAGTTAAAATTAAAAATAACTAACTAAACTAAATTTAGAAATTTTTTCTCAAAAATTATCTAATTATTTAGGTTTTAAGGAAATTTAATTTTTGTGGAGTAAAATGGATATTGAAATGGATTTTTATTTAAAGAATTTTTTCGTTAAGAAATGCGCATTTTTGCAACAAAAAGTAACAGCTGATAAATTTTTTACTTCCACATTGAAAAAAAAATATTTACAATATTAGATTTCAGAAGCTAAAGCTATAAATTATTTATTTTTTTGGGAGTGTGGGGAGAGGGGGGTGAAATTTCCTCTGAACTAAATAAAAAATTTCTTAGAAACGACTAAAAATTTTTTTACTACCGTCTGAAAGGAAGTCTATTTAATATTAATTATAAATTCATAATTTATACATAGGAAATTAAATTTTAAAAATTCCAAAAATTAAACTTCCATAATTAATGAACTATCTAGATTGAATTAATGGCAATATTAATTACACGGTATTATATTTTTTATAAATAATTCTAGAATTTTCATAATTATGACGTCTATTGGAACTTAGCTTTAGCGGAAATTTTAGGAATTATAGGAATTAATTACACTAGCTTGATTTCAATTTACGAAACCTTGCGCTCTAAAAAATAAATCTCAAGCTAAAGGTATCGTTGGATTCGTATCAGGACTGATCGAACTTTCATTCCGTTTCGAACATTCGTGACTTATTCCATTTCGTTTTTTTTCGAAAAAATAAAAAAATTTTGTTTCGATCAACCGTGATCAGAATATATATTCAAAAATATAATAAACCTATATTTTTAAATAATTTTATTCTTATAAAAAAATTTTTTTAATAATTCTAAATTTAAATTAATTTTTATTTGCTTGCACTTTTTATTTATTTTTGTCATTTTCACCTTTAAAAATAGAAAAGTAAATAAATAAAAAATTTAGAAAAACATTCAACAATTTTAAATTTAACTTTAAAAAAAAGTAGACAAAATTGAGGGGGAAATAAAAATAATTAATAATAAAAATTCCATAAAAGGAGTATTGGCAGGTGTTTAAAATTTAAAATTAAATTATTTTAAATGCTTAAAAATTCTAAAATTTTATTTTAAATAAATTGCAGGCATTTTAAAAAATTAAATAATTTTTTTTCGAGAAAAAAAAATTATCGACATTTTATATTTTTATTAAAATAAAATTTTTTTAATTTTTAAATAAATTAAATCACAAAATAATAAATTCCAGGTAGGTATATGTATTATATTTTTATAATTTTATAAAAATAATATGTAGTTTTAAAACTGATTTTTATAAAATTATAATATAATAATATAAATATACCTGAAATTATTTATTTTGTGTAGAATTTTTAAATAAATTAAGCCATGAAAAGATCAAATTTAAAAATTAATATTTAAAAATTAATATTAATTTTTAAAATTAATATTATTTTTTTTAAAATTAATAAAAACAATATTAATTTTGTTTCCTTTTAATTTTGTTTGAATTTTTGTTATTTAAAAAATAATTAAATTTGTAAGAAAAATTATTTAAACTTTAGTTGCTGCCTTTATTTAATTAAAAAATTAATTAAAAATTAATAAAATGGCTTGTATTATGTTTATTTTATTTATTTTAATTGTGTTTAATCCAAAATTAGTGGAAATGGCTGGAACTTGGCGTAAGAAAATTTAAAAAATTTAATAAAAAAAATTTTTTATAAGGGTATTTATTAAATAAATAAAGGGGTGAAAAAACAAATTTTGAGACATAAACAAAAATTAAATTAGTACCGACGTTTAATGCCCAATTATTTATTTTGAAATAAAATTCAATGATCTCCCAAAATTTAATAAAATTGTTTAAAATATTTTTAATTCAGATATTAAATAAAAATAAAAAATATTAAAAAGTCAAAAATTATATCAGAAATTAAAAAAAAATTAAAATAATTTATAGGAAATAAAAAATTACTAAAAATAAAAAATATAAAATAAATCTACACTTGATAAATTTTTTTATTAATAATAATAATAATTAATTTTATAAAAAATTAATTATTATAAATTATTTATTAACCAAATTATTTATTAATTTATATTTTTAACTGAAAAAATGAACAAACTAGTACATAAAATTATTAGTTTCGTTAAATTATTATATGTAAATGAGAAAAAAATTTCAGAAAATAAATTGTTACGTTAAAAAAATATTTTTTTAATCAAATAATAAGAAAAGCAACACATAATAATTATTTATAAAAATAATTTAAATAATTTAAGAATAACCTATAATTAATTTTAGTATTTAATGTTAAATTTTGAATAATATATTTTTAAAAAATATTAAAAAATAGTTTAAACATTAAAAACAAAAAGAAATTTATTAAAATTAATTTAAATAAAAAATAAAACACCTAAAAATAAATAAATTTTTAAGGTTAAAATAAAAATATTATTAAGGTTAAGATTTATTATTAAGGTTATTTTTAAGGTTAAATATTATATAAAATAAATTATGAATATATTATAAATAAGTTATTAAGAAGATGTAAAAAATTTAATTTTTATTTTTCCCCCTGAATTTTTCTCCCTTAATACCTAACTATAATTCCTTTACTAAGTTTTGGAATCTATTATAAAATACAAATTTAGAAAATACAAATTTAAATTTAAAAACGGAACTATTTATACCTAATAATAAAAAAATTATTTTTAAAAATTAACCAATTTCAGCTTGTATTAACGGCGAATGTGCAGATCCTAGCCATGTAAATAATTTAATACCTTTTAAAAATATTTTTGAAATTATTTAAAGTCAAGCTGTGACAGAAATAATTTGTATGGATGTCCACCACCCTCATGCAAAACCAACACGGATTGTAATGGACTTGAATGCCGAAATGGCTTGTGTGTTGATGAATTCCCCCAGAGAAGTGATTAAACTAGTCGATTTAAAAATATTTTTATTTTTTCCGTATTTTAGAACCTACCGGTTCTGCATGCGATAAACATTCTGATTGTTTACCCTCAACTTTGTGTGCTAATAATAAATGCGAAACGACTCAAAGGGTTGGATCTTTTGGTCTGTTTTTTATTTTAAATTAGAGTAACCTGAGTGCTGTGTATCTTCTGTACCTTGAGCGCTCGCGGGCGGTTCAAATTGTTTCGGGCGGGGTACGGGTCGGAGATAACTTTGAAAGAGAACAGGGACGGGGTATGTGTTTTAAAAATAAATAACTCTATTTAGTAATATGTGACAAGGACCAGGATTGCCTTCAAGGAAGTACTGGCACTTCCAAGGAAGTGTGTGCCAAATATAAAACTACTGATCAAAAATCGGGTGTTTGTTTGTTGTCTACTTCAGACCCAAATTTGATTGTTACTCCAATACCTTTTAGTACAACTCGAAGCTATAGCATAACTACGAGAGGTAAAATATTGTTTAAATTATGTAAATAAAGAGGGAAAATTTAATAATAAAATAATAATAAAATAATAAATAAAATAAATTTTAATAATTTTGGCATAAATAAGAAATAATAAAATAAAATTATTTCTATTTACCTATTTTATTTTGAAAAAAATTTTAGGAATTTTTCTGCATCATTAATTTTTAATAGTGTATTTTTATTATTGCATTCTGTATCTGATTTTTAATAATCTTAGTAAAAACCACATATAATATTATTTAAAAATTTTAGAATACAAATTTGCCTCCTAATTTACTCTAGAATTAATTAACAATCTAGGTATAATCTTGATTTAATTTAAGGTATTGGATATAATCGAGGAAGAAATTGTGAATTACATCGTGAATTATGTGGAAATAATGTATGTCTCTGCAAATTTTTTATAAAATTTAGCACTAATAATCACAACACTCATCTCCTTATTTCTACTAAAGTTCGGCTCAATACGAGTTTTTTTTCGAAATTTTTCTTTTTGATATTTTTCGATATTTTTATACGAATATCGACCGAGCTCTCCAGCCGATACCTAATTCCGAATTTTAATCCAAAATCGTGTTGAGTTTCAAAAATCCCAACCTCTTAACAAAACAATCATTATATCTTTTCTAATATTTAATAGATGTATCAACAATTAATGAAAGATAATTGTCGCGAAACATGTCGAGATGCTGGGTACAACCTCAACTGTGTTAATACACATCCAAAGTATAAAATAAAATTTTTGTTAAATTTATTAAAAATTAATTTTAAAAGTTGTGTGTATTGGGCAGCTAACGGCTATTGCGATAATTTGTTTTATCCGGAACAGACAAGGCGTGATACATGTGGATTAATTTGTCATTTATGTTAATAAAATTTTTTGAAATTTTTTAAAATTATTTTTTTTATATTATTTTGAGATAATTTTAGATAAATTTTGTGATTAACTAACCAAAAATTATATTTAATTTTTTCAATTTCCAGAAAAAAAATTTAAAAAAATAATCGTTCATAACTCTAAACTTTAGTTTTAAAATTTAACAACAGTTGTTAGGTGCTTTTTTTTCAATCGAACAAATTTATTTGAGAAAGATCATTTTAAAAAATAAATAAATATTTCTGTGTTCGTTCAAATTCCTTCAAAATAAACTAAAAAATGTATGGAAGTTACCATGGATACGGAGCCTATGGGCAGCAATTAGATTATCGCCCTTTGTTTGCGCGCCATTGGCATTCTCCTCACTACAAATATAGTGAAGTACTTGGAGGAACTTATCATATTCCGCACAGCCGTTACCCACCGCATGATGTTTACAAAACCCCGTGGTTAGTAATTTTATGTATAATTAATTTTGGGTCCTTAATTGTAAGAAATCATAATTAATCAAAAAGATCCTATAGACTGGGTGTGATTTAGTCGGTGTCTTTTTATGATGGTTCTATTCCCTCATCCGATCACTAAAAATAACATTAGGCTGATATAAAAAGATTTAAATATTTAAGGTTAGCACATATACACCCAACACATTTAACACCTGGAGAACCTGAATGGTGGCATTAATATAACGAAGATATGATTTTTGATATATATATATTACATTTACAAATCTTATAAATTTTCTAAAGAAAGGAAAATTTACAAAAATTCATGAATATATTTTCTAAAATAAATTTTTACAAAGCTTTGAAATAATTCTCGAGGGTTTAGTTATACAAAATTATAGTGATATTGACTCATAAAAATCGGATCTGAATTCAGCGTGTAACATCTCTTTGAAATTTTCAGATACCAAAAAAGTGCCAAAAACATGAAGGGACTTCTTCATGTTCATGGACCATTGGACAGTGAATCAAAAAACAGAATTTTCGACCGATTGATAAAAAATGTTATGATCTAAAAGCAAGCTTGTTCTTTCTGCCCCTTCTACCGCCCCTTCATAAGGTCCTGAGAAAACTAATTTTAACAATTTAATATTCTTGAATTTGAACTTATTTGAAAAAATCTCTGGCACAACTTCAAAAAATATTAATTAAATTCCATATATTTTTTTAAACTTCTATTCCAAACAAACAAATTTTTCCTTCTATCAAATAAAGCATTTCGTCTCATTTCACCTTTTCTAAGTTTAAATGTGCCAGTCTTTTCAATCCCCTCACAAAATTTGATAAATTTTGGAATTGCATATTCTGGCAAATTTTCTTTAAATTTTCTTCCAATTTGGCCCAGTATCTGCTGAAATTTTTACTTTTCTCTTTGAAATTAAACAAATTTTTACATTATCTTCCAAATCTCTATTCAAAACTATAGAACACACTCCATGTTTCCCCTCCTTTCCATCCATTTCAACTCCATATACAGCCAACTCTTCAATTCCTTTAATTCCTTGAAGTACATTTTCTACTTCAGTTGTGCTTACATTCTCTCCACAACAGCGAAAAGTATCTCCTAGACGGTCCTTTTAATATTTGAAAAAATTTTTTGACCTTTAAGTTACCTTAAAATGCAAATATCCAAAGGTATCCCAATATATTAAATCGCCACTAGCAAAAGCACAATCCCCTTCAACCTCCACATTTTTTATAATCTTCTTATCAGTTTCCTGTCTGTCTAGATAACCTTCAAATCGACGTGTTGGGTTGTATTTTCTTATCATTCCAACAATTTCCCCAGTCTCGCCAGGTTTGCAAATTTGGCAAAGACCGTTTGGCCTTCTCAGATATTCACGTGATATAGGATCTACCTTTAATTTATTTATGGAAAACTGAAGAAATAATTTTAAATTTAAATAATTCCGATTATAAGATAAAGATAACTATTCAGGCCATAATTTGAAATGCGGAAAATGGAAGGCGGATGAAAACTTAAGAAAATAAAGAAGGAAGATGAAAGGAGCAAAAGTGCCAAAAATGAACGGAAGTAGAGGACGGAGGCGGAAGAGATTTCATCCCGGGTACTTTCTTTAATACCAATAATGTATCTTGTAATGAGATTTGACATTAAATTTATTATTTTATTATTTAATCCAAAATATTCAAAATACCTTAACAATCCTAATAGACGTTGTTTTCATAAAATATGTATAGATGGGTAAAAACCCAATAACCCCAACTTTATTGTCTATATTTACACATGTTGCATTTCCTTCTGTTGCTCCTATTTAAATTTCTAAATATTACTTTTTTTATTTAAAATATTACCGTACAATTCAGCTATTTTTCTAATTCCAAATCTCTGAGTAAATTCTTCCCATATCGTTGGACGGAGTCCAAGACCACTAAACATTCTTATTTTGTGGTTTTTATCCGCTTTAGAATTTTTTGGTTGGGTGATAAGATAACGACAAATTTCTCCGATATAAATAGCTATTGTACAATTAAATTTTCGACAATCATTCCAAAAATGGGAAGCAGAGAATTTTTGGCGTATTACAATTGTACAGCCTATTAAATTTTAAATACAATTAAATTTTAGATTTCTTATCCATATACCTATTGATAAAATATTTTTGAGCTTCTTTATAGCTGCTTTTTGATAGGTTATACTTAAGAGTTATGATTTTTAAGCAATTCTTTGGATATTCGAACCCGCACAGAAGAATCCATGATTCCTCTGTTCTGTTCCATAATGATCTCTCATTCTAGATGGAGGAAGGAGAGACCTCCTACTAAGTTAATTCTTACCATTAACAATCATCTGTCCAACACCAGCAATTCCAGCCATTCCATGATACATAGGTAAAGTTATATATAAAATATCATTCTCGTTTATATCAAAAACTATAGGGCCGGCTATGCCCATAAAATAGTAACGATAATGTCTAATAATCACAGCTTTAGGTTGACCTGTTGTGCCGCTAGTGTATAAATATGCAAGAATATCTTCAAAAAATTTTAAAGATTTTTGAAGATTAATTTTATTAATTACTTTGAAATCCAATCTCCTTTTTAGTAAAGGGCTTTGATTTGTTATTTAATTCGTTATCATTTATTAAAATAAAATTGCCCTCTTCTGGAATGTTTGTACCATTATGATTATTAATTATAAAAATTTTAATCTCGGGATTTAGTAATCCAGTATTTATTGCATTCATTAATTCTTTAAAATATTTGTATTAATTCTTTAAATCGAAATATTTTGTATTCTCAGTTTTATGACCCTTCAAGACAATATTAATTGAACCTACACTCTATTTTAGGTAAGATTTTTAGCCTTCTTCCTGTAATTTAAACAATTCACCTTATTTTTGATACAATTAGTCAACTCCAAGGAGTATCTAATATCTAGATTTGCCTCTACATAATTTAGTTTATGTAATTTCCAATTTCCGAAGCTGATAAAATTACCTTCAACATGTATTTTTGAAGTTATAATCGCTTTACAATTAACTATATTAATTGAATGAGATAAAGAATATCCTCTCAAGTGTGTGTTAATCCAGCTAGTGATTACTCCGATTTTGCTTAAACCAAGCCATAAAGCTACAAATTCTATACAATTTTCCAGCAAAATTCCAATAGTATCAGACGAAGTAATTAAGCAATTATCATCAATTATTAACTTGAAATTTTAAATTAGGCTATTTAAATTTATTTTTAACCTTCTCATTGAAATAATTCCCAAATTTATTAGCCAATTCATTTAATTCTTTAAAAGAAATTTTTCTCCCGCTTTCAGCTTCTACTATACAATCCTTCTCGGGATGTCTATTAGCTGTATTTTCAAAAATATTTCCAATAGATTTGTCAAATTTCCATTGTTTTTCCATTTGATTTTGCAATTTTTTGAGGCGAAAATAGCCACTAAATATAGACTTTTAAAATTAAATTCGAATCGTTATCATAGAATATCTGTCCTATTATCCCCTTGCCATCTTCAGTATTACTTTGGATTATCACCGTTCCCCGCGGGGACGAAGATGCGGTGACGGGGGTTGCGCATCTCCCCTAGGTGCGGCTCTAGAGGAGAGGCTCCCCCCGTCCCCGGTGAACCATAGTCCCCGGGGACGATGGTTGAACCAAAGTTAATATGCCTTTAATTGCTTTAAAATTTGAAACCTTATATCCCTCCTCATTGTCATGAAACATATTCTAACAAATTTCGAGGATAACAAAATTAATAAAAACACAATAAATAAAATATTAAATAAATTTAAATTAAAAAATAATGAAAAAGATAATCCTGTTAATGATGAAAATATTAAATTTTTTGGTTTAATTGAAGTTAATATTTCTTTAAATATTCCTTTAATAAAATAAATGTCCATTTCTGAAACTAAAATAATTTTTCTAAAGTAATTGTTAAATAAATTTACTTACAAAATTTTGCTCTATAATTTAATGTTTGATTCTCTTTTTTTAATTTTTTAAAATTCTTATCAATACCTTTTTATTAATTTAGAAAATCACCTTATTTTCTAATTTAAAGTAGGGTAGGTCGAGTTTATTGAGCAAACAAGACAGAGGATCACCGAGGTGGTAAAGCCAAAATCAAGATCGATAAATTTTTTGAAAAAATCAAGACAAACTATATTTTCTTATCTTTTTGTAGCTTATTATTTTAAAAAATTAAAAATATATAATGACAACATAATTTAGAAGTTAATTGATAATTTATTTAATAATTATTTCCTTCACAAAACTTGTCTAATATTGAAATAATTTTCTTTTTCAAATAATTTTTAAACATTATTTTTAAATAAAAATCAAAAAAAAAACTTCAAGTCTTTTGCGTATCGACTTACGGTGTGTCCGATATTAACAGAAAGACTAGCCTAATTAACAAGGTTTATCTCGAAGGTAACAATACAATAGAACAAGCGAGACTGCGCTGGAATAGAATAGTAGCTTGACTACGGAATAAAACTGACTAATTGGCGACTGACTAATCTACTTAGAATTTAACAATTAATAAATTTATAAAGTGCGTTTCATAATTAGAAAAGCAAGATTTCAATCCTTATTTTCTATGCCATAAGTGATCCATGAATTCCACAAATCTATGGATCACCAAAGAAAAATATTTTTTATACTGTATGTATTTGTTTCCGCTGCTACAAAACGCCAATTAATTATTTTGGCAACAAAAGGGCTTTTTCCACATTTTTCTTTTGCTGTCTATTACACTATTTTCCTTTATAAAATCTTTTTTTGAATAAATTTAGACTAAAAATTGACTTTAAGATATGTCGTATTAATCGATTTTTTAAATTTTATTTAAATCCAAACTTTATTAAAATTTCAGGGTCAAAATCTGTGATATTATTTTTGTTATTTTTGTTAACTAAACGGGCTATTTCTTTGATATTCGTGCAGCAAGATTAAAGATGACATTCACAGAAAATGTCAAAAATGAGGATGAGGTTAATTTTTAATAAATTGTTTTAAATTAGTTTTCAACTAATTAAAGGGTCTGGATTGTTTTGACTTTGTTTAATACATTATCAAAAAATTTATAAATAGTTTCACGACTTCCTACTCCTTCAATGGAAAAAACAGTTATAAGTTAGATATGGGTATTTTTGCTTGTTGAATTAAACGAATCAAGGAATCCAAGTTGAATAACATTTACGAAAGCTCAAGAATAATTACTAAAGTATACAGTCTGGATGAATGATGTCACGGGGAAAATTTCTTTTAATTATTCAAGTAAAAATAACTGACCATTTTGTACATCAATAAAAAAAATTTGTAGGGGGAGTAAGGAAGAACTACCCTTTGTTTTAGTCATAGACGAATAGAAATTAAATTAGTAAATTAAATTCCAAATCTGTCTTAGATTACACGAACTAAATCTATTTCATTTACTTTAAACCAAAATTTAAGAACTACGCTTCTTTACAAAACACCCCCTTTTCTTCTGAAAAACACAAAAATCATCATTTAAACAACAGAAGATCCACTTCAATGTTAATTTCCAATTGTTTTTCTTTTTCCGTCGCCGCCTTAATTATTTCTTTGTTGATTGCTTTCTTTTCACTTCAATATTATTTACCTAAAGCTTTGGATCATTGTTCTTGTATTAAAGAGGAATTGAATGGACGTTTGTATAATTCTAGTAGTTTTGGATATCCAAAGGTTTTCTTTCATTTTTAAATTTTGGAAAGAGTCGTAGGGGGTCGATTTTCAAAAATTTCAAAATTTTTCGGTTTTTTGAAAAAATTTTTGTTGTTGCAGATAGGCTAGGATCAGAGCTCCATGGGTAATTCTTTGGATGTCGCCCCCTTCGCCCCCTCCCCTTTTTTTATGATTCTGTTGCCGTTCGACTCAGCTCGAAGAGTTCTTTCGGATGTATACAAGTATTCATAGAAAATGAAAAAAATAGAACATAAATAAGGGGGCGTCATCTGAAGAATTACCGCTCCATACAATTGCGGATTGCATAAAATTGAGTTTTTTTTTGGCTTCAGGTTGCTTTGCAGAAATTTTCCATTTAGTTGCAGCCATGATGGGGATTAATGTATTATTCTAAAATTAAGCTCAATTTTTTTACATATTAAGTAGTTTAAAATAAGCCCAAAAGTATACACTTGAGCAAAGTCCGCAACGCCAAAATCCTCAAAAATTATTGTCACATTCCTTTCCTTCTGTTTTTGTTTTTTTAATTTTTCCAAAATTTTAAGCACCTTCCCGATGGACGTATTCAATATCAAATCGCTGTAGTTTCCGATTTAGACCACGACAGTAAATTTGATGGGAAAAAGAATACTTGGAGGAGTTTTGTAAGACGTGGACGTTTGTATTTTCATCCAGAATTGTTAACTGCCCAAATCCAATGGAATGATGAAGAAAGTGTTGTGCTTTATTCTCAATTGTCTTCTGGGGGGAGAGCTATGGAGTTTGTTTTTCCATTGAATTTTAAAACGATTTATAGTATATCCTGCGAATATATGGGAGGGGTGTGGCAAAACCGAAAAGTACCAAATTTGAATATTTTTCCAATTTTTCTTAAATTTGAAATCTTTCAGAAAATGAAGAAGGCATTATTGCGAATATATGACAAAAAAATTAAATAGATGGAGATCTGAACATTGAGATATACATTTTCAAACTTTAACGATTTAAGGGGGGCTAATTATTTATGTTACACCCTAATAAAAGGAGGTTCTGATAAAAAATTTAAATCCTGATCTCAATAGCGTAGGTAATATCAAAAAAAAATTTTTAGGTGAATCTATAATTATGACACAACATAGATTCTCTTTGTTAACACTGCCCAATTTAATTAAAAAAAATTTTTTTCAAGGCTTTCTGATTTGGCTGTCTTTGATGGTAATTTACTCACAGTAGATGATAGAACCGGTGTTATATATAAGTATGCTCTTGTCTCAATTAATTTAAATTTTAATTAATTTAAGAATTGATAATTTCAATACAATGATTCCCTGGGCTTTTTTAAACGACGGGCCTGGAAATACTACAAAAGGATTTAAAGCAGAATGGATGGCTGTAAAGGACGAACATTTATTTGTTGGAGGGTTGGGGAAAGGTTATTAATAAGAATTTTTGGTGACCGGTTAATTTTTGCCTATGGGGATCAAATGTCTTTAAAATTCCTCCTTTGAACTTCAGGCAGAAATTAACCGGTTGCCAATAACTCTAATTATTTTTATTATAATCTAATTTTTTCTTTAGAATGGACAACAACTCAAGGAGTATTTCAAAATTATCATCCAATGTGGATTAAAGTAAATAATCATTAAATGAAAAATTATACGGCGGATACAGACGGATATCCGCTTGGCATTTTAAATTATTTGTATCCGTATCCATCACCAAGTCTGATTTTAATCGACGTTGGAATTCGTTGGAATTTTATAATTTTTGAATAATTAAAATAAATTAGAACCGGGAACCGCAACAAAAATTTTTTTAATAAAATTATTTTAATTAAAAAAATTATTTTTTCGCAGATTATCAATTTAAATGGAGAAATTGTTCACGTTAATTGGACTGAAAAATATATAAAAATTAGAGAGGCTGTTGGAATTAATTTTCCTGGATATCTGATACACGGCATGTTTTTTGAATGAAAATTTTTCTTTTTAACTGAATAAGCTTTTTGGATCAACCAATTATTCCCTTAAATTAAAATTACAACCGGGAACCGCTACCCAATTAAATTTAAAATTTTCAGAATCAGCCCAATGGTCTGATGTACACAAAAAATGGTTCTTCCTTCCAAGGTGTTTTTAAAGAATTTTTGGAGTTAAAAATAATTTTTAGACGCGCTTCGAATGATACTTACTCTGAGGATACAGATGAACATAAAGGGACTAATATGTTGATAATGGCTGATGAAAACTTTACTAATATTGAGGTGGACAGTCAAAAATTCTCAAAATAAATTATTTTTTAAAGGCAACACGTATTGGTTCTATAGGGGATGGTTCTCGTGGATTTTCCGCCTTTCAATTTTTGCCTGGTAGCGATGATCAATTTATTGTTGCTCTAAAATCTGAGGAACGCGATGGAAAGGCTGTTGCCTCGTATTTATGTTTTTTCCGATTGTCTGACGGGCAGTTTTTGATAGAGGAACAGAAATTTGATGGTCCTTATAAATTTGAGGGATTAATTATTTATTGAAGAAATTCTGTTTATTTCTGTTGTATTTAATGTATCATATTCTAGAAACTTTATCCTTTTCTCTTTTCATTCCCTTTTAACACTTCAATTTTATTTTAAATATGACCAAAAATTAATATTCTTGTATGAAAGCCAAATTTTTTTGAACTTACTGAGGTTGTATTTTTAGTCACTTTCGGATCGGGTTTCGAATATGCAAAGATTTCGAATACGGTTATCCAGGCGTGTATCCACCAACCTTAGAATTTTTTATGTCAAATTTTAAAAATCTTCAAGGTCAAAATTCAATTTTTGGTCATCATTTCACGTCAATTTTTATCTATCGTGCTTTTTAATTTATCTATATCTGTATTAAATTTATATATCAAACATTAATTTTAATCCTTCCCTTATTAATTTCCCCGTTGCAAAACAAAAATTAAGCTATTATATTTTATTAAATATGTTAACTATAAAAATTGTTTCGGGTATTTTTTAAATTTTATTTATTATGCTAAACAGATTTAGACTAGAATAACATTTAAAATTAGACATTCTTCGATTTAGAATTTTCTTTATTTTCTTTAACCTCCTCAATTTTGTTTTAAGCACACGGGTCCAAGGTAGTTTAATCCACATTCCTCTGAGCAATCACAATATATACACCCTACGAGGCCACGACATTCTTAAAAAAATTTAAATTTTATTGAAAGATAAATGCTCTGACCTTTTACGCATTGCGTTGAAGCTGTTTCCTCTGTTGATTCTGAGGACGAGACAGAAGACTCTGTTGAGTTAGCCTCTGTAGATCTGCTAGTTAGTTCTGTTGTTGACTCCATAGAGGTTGTTGAAGTATCAGTTTGAGCTTTAGAAAATCCGATCAAAACGAAAATAATTGAGAAAGGGAGAAATGACAACATTTTTGGCGTTTTGTTTTTATATTATTTTATTTAGTTGTAAGTCAAAAAATGATTTAAAATCAACCGAATTTTAATCTACTTATAAAGAAACTTAAAAAGGATGGACGAAACACAATAAAAAAGTCAAAATTTAAAAAATTTATTTACTCATGTAGATAATAAAAATAAAACCTATGAATTTTTATTAGGATTTGTGTTATAAAAAATAACGTCAAATTACGTACCTCAAACTATAAAAAATAAAATAGGTAATATTTTTTAAAAATATTTTTTTCTTTTTTGAATGCCAAACTACACAAGTTAAAATACCCCAAAAATTATTTTGTTTGGAGTAAAGCCAAAAATTTATAAAAATTTTGTGTTACACATGAATTTCATTCGTTTATGTAAATATTGGGGGCATCTTAGTATTTTTACAATTTTATTTACAATTTTGTTTCTTAAAAATTTTATTACTAAAGTGTTTTTAAAATAAATTTTAAAAATAATTTAATTAAAAAAAATATTTTTTAGATAGAGATTAAAATTTTAAAAAATTCTGGTTTAATAAAAAAATTATCATTTCGGCGGTAAATTAATATTTCGGCTCTGAGGCAGATATCTTATCTAAAAAATTGTTGAAAATATAATTTTCAAAAATTTTAACAAATTAACCTTCAAATTAGGTTCAACATCCTCGGGGATAAAGAAAGCGGTGTTTTGGTGGGTCCATTCAATTGGGGTGTTTTTTAAACGTTTGTCGACAAATTGAGGCAAATTTTTGTTTTCTCCTTTATTGGGAGGTGTTTTGAAAGGAATATCATCTCGAATCTGTCGATAAATTATTTGAAATTTTAACATGGAATTTTCTAACCTCAGCGTGGTACTGTACAAGGCCTGGATTGTCTTTATAACGGTCACATGTATGGCGGACTAGTCCATTATATCCAATCTCCCCAATTTTGAGAAGTGTCCATTGCCCTGTCTCGTTTTGGAAATAACATCCTTTTGAATGAAATTTTAAAATTATTAGAGGCTCCAACCTACCGGTAACCCAACGTCCAGTCTCTAGACATAGCCATTGGAAACTCTCTTCTCGGAATTTTTCGCCAACGTGTTTATGATTGTTTTCGTCGATAATGCAACGAGGCTCTTTTTAAATAACATTAAATCTTTGTAATATAAATTTTAATTAGCATCTTGGTGGGTATTGATAAGGGCATTAGAAAGGATTCGAGGGAAATTTCAAGGTAGGATTGGCTGATGTGGGTTATCTATTGAACCGAATCAGCAACCGTACCTCCGATTTCATACCCCTTATTTGACGTACCCCTCATTATCAGATACAATTTTATGAGCTCTAAGTCGGACTCCTAGGATGCCTCTCTCAATTCTCTTTTATAAATACAATTCCTAACCCAATTCGAGCTTTATCCTAATTGCATTTATTTCACACGCTGCCCAAAATCCGTCAATGCTCTCATTTCTTCCAACAGACAAGGATTTAAACAAAGTTTTTCCAGTACTTATATCACCGGGCAGTTGGCAGCCAACAAAATTTGCGTCCGAACTGCAGATAATTTAATTTTAAATAATCCCTGACATACTCTCATTTTTAAATTTCTTGCCTGTCGGTTCCTGTGCATCGGTAAACCCAAGTCCCTTCATCAGTCCATTCTTCACCTTGTTTCCTGCAAGCGCCGTACCAATCTCGGCAGTCACAATTACCTTGGAAAAATTTTTAAAAAATTGAAAATTGCTATTTATAGAGATTGCTATTGATATTTCCATATTATTGCTATTTATAATTACTATATAATATTGCTAAATAAAATTGCTATTTATAGAGATTGTGAATGCAAGAGAAAGATCCAGCTGGCTAGCATTTAAAACGCTCACTGGGCGGGGGTTTAAGATCTATCTAAAGAGAAGGTGAAAGCAGCGTTCCGGCAGCTCAGTTGGTAGAGCACCTGTACGTGTTGAGCGAAAGCGCCTAGCAATAACTGCCATGAGGTCGCAGGATCGAAGCCTGCCCGGGATTAAACTTTTACTTCGCTCTTGCTATTGAACATTTTCATTCTTAAAATTAGGGTGGAGGGATGCTAGAATTATAATAATAATCAAGGAGAGTCGGAAACCGCGATAATGTTATCATTTTCAATAAAGTTAAAATCAAGATTATTAAGCCTATCTTACAGAGATGGGTTCCAAAAAAACAGAATTCTGCCGAAGTAGGAAGACACCCCATCCCTGCTCTCTCCTATCCTAACCTTAATTATATACCGTATTTGCTAAAATAGTTACCCAGGGTAATTATTGTTTCAACCTCTCGCTGGAGGGGGTAATTACTTGAGAGAGGGACATTATTTCAGAATTTACGGTAAGCTTACTTGGAAGTATTTCTTTTAGACAAATTTTTTGAGCTTGCAAAATTATCATTAAAATAATTAAAATCATATTTAAAAATAATTAAACAAAAAATATTTACAAAAAAATATTTTTATTATTATCAATAATATGTTGATAATTATGTTAATAATAGCCTTCTATATTTTACAACAAGTTTATAAAATAAAAGAAACTTTTTTTATCCAATATTATAAAGAGAAAGTAATTATTATTGAATTAATCAGCGGAAACTTTTTATTTATTTAAGCTATTATTTTAGCTTTTTTTTGGGAAAAATACTTGTTTATTTATTTAATATTTATTAAAAAAAAGGTTGTGATATTACAAAAAATATTTTAAAAATAAATTGAAGATAATACATCGAATCTTACTGTAAAATACACAAACACGACTGAACTTTTGTCTTTCGTATAGATGTGTGTCTCAACTTCGTGTTAAAGTATTTCTTGTTAGTCTAACAGGTACTTGTGTAGTTTACCCCCCATAGGCCCTGCACCTTTTTCTTCTCTCAGCTTATCAGCAATTAGAACCTATGCTATTGTTGGGTGAACATATGCTATTGCCTTTTATCATATCTTTTAACAGAATTGAGTTATACTCACCCTGAGTTCTTGCACATCATACAGCAGAGCTATGCTGTTAAATTATTTAAATTTAATTTTCAATTATCACGTCAATATTAATTGACTATTCCGCCCTTAATTTTCAAATAAACAAATTTACAGGTGTAAATTATAAAACTCAGATTGTTTTACTTTGTTTCTCAACAAATATTAACAATTAAAGCTGGCATTTTATTAAAATTGTTACCTTTAAAACTTTTATTTTTTCCACTGTTGACAAAATTGTGTGTTACTATAATATTCATAAACATTTAAATAAAACATAAATTATTAAAATTTTCACGTTAAAGTTTATTCATTTTATTGAGATTCTTTTTTAAATTTGGTATAATAACATTTTTCAATCATTGAGTTGGATCGCGTCACAAACTGTTTTCAATAGGATTTGGTCCCCTTTCCATAATCTCGATTCGATTGGGTCCTGTGACTGATCTCTCTTTCCCTCTTACGTCGGTTCATTTCGATCCCTAGGTATCGACAGACGAATAGAGAATCAAATAACGTATTTTTCCTAATAGTGCGACTGTCTCTATTAGACCGACCCCTTCTAATAAACCGACCCCCTAGAGGATCGTTGAAAAATAAATTCCAAAATTTAAATAAAACTTACAATTTAAGAATAATTTAAATTAAAATTCATAATGTCTTCAAACTTAACAACAACAACAACTCAACAGCCACAAGAACCTTCACAGATATTTATTAATATTGCCTATATTTTGAGTATTTTAGAATTAATTATCCATCCATTTGTTTTGTCCATATCTCTATTTAATTTATTAATTCTCATTAAAAATAATATTTTACATCAAAATTTACGAGTTTTGTTAATCGGGCAGAGCCTAACCATTATTTTATTTGAAATACAAAGAGAAATACTTGTTTCACAAAAAATAGTTTCTGGGGATATTTTTAATCCTGGATTTATAACTTTACAGGTAATTATTAAATTAATCAGTAGGGAAGAGGAGATCAAGCTTAAGCTATCAAGAGATCAAGGAGATCAATTGGGTTAAGACAAAAAATTTATATTTATATATACTCTATTTGACCTTTGAAGGGCTTGAAATATAGAATGCCATGGCATTCCAATAGAGTAAATACGGTAAATTATTTTGTGGAGGAAATTTTGGTATGCCTTACGGCTATGCCTATAACTTTTGTTATATCGAAATAAATATTGCCAAATTTTATAAAATGATAGAGAATTGAATGGGCTACAAAATGAGTATAAATTTATTTAAAAATATTAAGTCTACAGAAAGTTGAGGTAAGTAAATACCCCACTCCTAACTTTCTTGTCACCATACTTGGGGCGAAAAAAAATGACAAAAAATTGGTTCCGAACAATTAAATTTTTGTTATTAAACAGATGATTGCCGTGTTCACAGTTAGTTGTGAAGCTCTTCTTGGACACGCTCTTTTTCTTGAGCGTTTAATTGCTTTTTTATTTTTTAAAATTTATGAAAAACATAACAAGCCATATTATGGAATTATTGCTAATATTTTAATTGTAAGTTTAAAAACCCTTAGAAACTCTAAAGTTTATTCTTAGTTTGTTTATTCTATCATCTCTGGATTAACAATGTCAAAATCCTGGGACATTACCCTTTTGTATATTTTTCAAATGTCTTTTTTAGTAATTGCAAATTTTGCTGAAATCTTGGTTTAAATTTTATATTAAATTAAAAAAATATTTTTTGTAGATTATCTGCTTTATTGGAGGATACAGTATGAAAAAATATAAAAATACATTAATAAAATCGGGAATTAATTACTCATTAAATGAAAAATCTCAGGTAGATCTGACTTTAAGTCTGTCGACCAGTATTTCGAAGCTCGTACCAAAATTCGTGCTCGTACTCGTACCTGTATACAAGTACGAGGTAAAAAAGGCCTTTACGAAAGTACGGTACGAGCAATTTTCAAAATTCCAAACACTGCTGTCGACTATTCCAATAACAGATTAAAAATTTTTTAGTTATCAGAAAATATTCGAACAAGTAATCAACTCTTCCCAGTTTTTATTTGCCATTTTATTCGTAATCTTAGTATTCCAATTGTGGCGATAGAGATTTGTTTAAATATACCTTCATATCAGGGGTGCAGCGAATTGAATTTTGAAAGGCGAGAACGAGAAAACGAGAAGCGAGAATGAAAATTAAAAAGCGAGAGCGAGAAGCGAGAGGCGAGACTACCAAAAAAGGCGAGAAAAAGCGAGAAGCGAGAGGCGAGAAGCGAGAATTTTAAAAAAAATTGTAAAAATTTTATTTGCCTAAATTAAATAGTATATTTTTATAAATCATACTTATAATCGTATATTTTTAAATTATTATGAAGAAAAAGCAATTTTTCGACATTATCAGGCAATTTTTCGACATTATATTTCGACATTATTACTAATTATATATGAAGTTCATATATAATTATTATTACATTTATTTTGGTTTATATTTTGGGATCTTCCCTTAATGGAATAATTGAACTTTTTATTATTACGTATGTCTATAATTTAAAAATATGTTTAAGTCAATTCTAGGGTCTTCAGTGTCAAAAAATCCGGGATGGGTTTTAGCGGGATTGAGATTTAGGAGCCGGACTCGACATAATCGTTCGGTTTTTGGGTTGAAAGTTTAGTCTCGGAATATAGGATGAGATCATTGAATTATGTATGTGCTTTGGCCAAAAAAGGGCTGGGGTTGTTATGAGGTTTGTGGGGATTATTCCCGGTTATCCCTACTTTTTGTACCGGAAATACAGTACATAATATTTATTTTTTAATTTTATAGACATCATTGAAGAAAAACTTTCTTAAAATTATCCAATTATTAAAGTTTAGAAAAACTAATAGAGTTGATGTAATTAAAGAAAATGATCTTATAACAATAAATGGCAACCCTTTATTAAATTCTAATGAATTTGAAAAACATTTTTCCATGTTAAACGAAGCTTGGAATTAATTTAGATAAATATTTTAAAATTTTGAATAAAATTGTTTTTAAAATGAATTTTTATTATGTTGATTTTCGCGCCGCAGGGAAATTTTGAATTTAGGAAGGCAAACAAGCCAGATTTCACACAATAGATGATTAGTAAATCTCTTAATTCAACATTATTCAGACATTAGTGTATCTGATAATTCAAGTTGAAGACCTTCAACTCTATTATCAGTTTAACCACAAATTCCACAACATTAATTTTATTTTATTTTTAGCTATAATATAATTAAAATAATCCTATCCAAAAAATATAATGTTTTTTTAATTATTTTTCCTCATTTTTTAGAAGCTGTCAGCGTTAAAACTCCTTTATTCGAAAGATGGCTCTTTAGTGTATCAGGCACAACATCATTCGGTAAACGATAAGAACGGTGGATTTCACGCTTAACACTTCCATGTTCATCTAAAAGATGATTTTTTAACCTTCTAAACATTAAAATTATTTGATTACCCTTTCGTGGCTCATGAAGACAATGAATTAGCACATCTTGCCCTGCTACCTTTACCTTAAATAAAATTTTTAATAATTTTTGAATGTGCTGCAGGAAATTTTTTTTTGATAGGAGATGATTACCTCAATTTCATGAGGCAAAAAGAATTGGACATCCAGACCGACTTCAAACTTTTCTTTTGTATTATGTACTTTGACTACTCCGTCTGTATGTTGAAGTGGCCCTGAAAGGTTTCGAAATAACATTTTTAAATTAATTCAAGTCCCTTACAATCCCATTGAGCAGCAGAATCATGTTCCACAGCAATGCTTCCACTTGGAGGAGCAGCACTCATTGTGTGGAATGGAAGAGTTGCAAACTTCAATGATGGGAGATCATTGATTTTCAAGGAAAATGGCATTTAAATTTATGGGCAAGCGAGGGAAGGTTAAAAAGTGGAAAGGCAAAAAAAATTTTATGGGGTAAATTAAAATTCGAAAATTTCTCAAAGGGGGATTTTGGGTGATTTTGCAAGATTATATAAAAACCTAAAGGCATATGACTCTGTTTCATAGTTCAGAACCTCACGCACACCTCGCGCACACCTCGCGCACACATTTATTCCCTTTTTTTAACTAACCTAAGATGAATAAATGAAGAAATAGAAATTAGACCTTTAAAGACTTAGTATGTTTTTCACAGAAACTGAGGGAATATTAGGCTGTAATTTATAAATATTTTAAAATAATGAGGGAAGGTTAAGCTATAATTTACCTTAAATCTCAATAATAAAATGTATTTTGGAACTTAACAACTTTAAAACTGTAAAATACTTAAAACAGTCATTATTAGCCAAACAGTAACGATAAAAAAGTGATCGATCCTCGCAAAAAAAGAAGAAAATCCTTTATTTTTGTCTCATTTTACTTGAACAAACAAAAATTTTTTTGCGCAAAACTACCCGTTGTTTTTCTATATTTTTTGTGGGATTGAGCATTTTTGATGCAAAATTAAATATTTGTATTAAATGTGAAAAGAAATGGAATTGTTTAATTGAAATTTTATACAGGTCGAAAAAAAAGTTGAAAATTTGGGAAAGTATAAAAGTCTTTACTTTACTTCATTCTTGTTTAGTTTACTTACAATTTAACGTCTTCATTGAATCTAAAATTTATCACATGACTTCATTGTTAAAAACAGAACACCAAAGAGAAACTTGACACTTATTTAATGTACAGTCTCACTGATTTTCTAATATTGAACTACAAAAATTACATCTGAAACAATGCAAATTTGTCCGCAGATTTTATAATTATCAATGGTTTTTTTCTTTTATTTACTTTATATGTATTTTTCAATTATAGACAACTACATATTCGCTATTCAAAGCTATGTTTGATGATATCATGGATTTTGTTCTATCTCTCAAATTATAAATTGTTACGATCCTGAGGTCATTCTTTATTTTGTGCAAAAAGAAAGATGAAATTTTGACTGAAAAAGACAACTGACTTAAAAAATAAAAGAATTAGAAAATATTATTTTCAATTGTTTTCAATTATATCAATAGCTGTTTTATTTTTCCTTTCATATTTGCACTGGAATATTTTATTGTTTTTTGTCTGCATCTTTTATTAAATAAATGAAAATAAAATTAGCTCACTGCTTTTTACTTTAAATTACTCAATAAATATCCAAGTCTTTTAAACACTCAAAAAAATTTTTTTATTTGAACGAGGAGGTACTCAATAATTTTTATAAAAAATTAAATTATTATCCCAATAAAACTAGACATTTGTTTAAAAATGGCAATGGTATCGCGGCGTCGCGATACTTTTTTCATTAACCCTCCAATGGAAAAACCAAAGAGGAATGCTAATATAAAACCTTCCCATCAACAACCCCCTCCTACTTTGCAATCAACTACAGCTGAAAGTTTTGATATGGTGAGATTAAAATTTCTGAGCTAGTAACTATTAGGATTCTCTTCAAAAAAATTTTTTCTTAGAAAATTTCTTTCATTTTTAGGATGAAAGTAGCGATGGAGAAACCGCAGCGGTTACAGAGCCAGTTGGCGGAATTGAAGTTTTACAAATTCCAGCACAAAATTCTTATGATATGGAAGCATCCTTAACAAAATCTGAGAAAATGTTTAAAGTAATCTAAACTATGTTAGAATACATATAAAATATAATTTAGTATATCAGATTTATTGGCCCACATGTTGGTCTAGTTTTATTGTTGGTTGTTTACCTACTTATTGGGGCTACTATTTTTGTAATAAAATTAATAGAATATCCTCAAATAAATTTTAAAAAATTTCCAGCATTATTTGGAAGCGTCTAACGAAGTGCTGGTAAAATTTAAAAAAATTTTTAATTTTCAAATTAAATTTACCAAGACAAGAGATAAAGAAATGCGTGAATTGCTAGCTTTGAGGGACCATTTTCATGATACAATTTGGAATTTAACACAATCCGATGAGAGTGTTATTTCACAAGATTCCTTTTATGGAATTGGAAGGGAATATTTTGATAAGGTTACTGTAATTTGAGAGAAGCTGAGAAATATTTTTTTTGAATTTGTTAGCTCGTCCTTCGAACATTTGAAGCTTGCCGAAATCAATTTACAAATGAGCGTCATTTATTAAACAAAACAAGGGAAACTACAGAATTGTTATGGACATATACAAACAGTCTTTTCTTTGCAACTACTGTTATAACTACAATTGGTTACCTATTTACTCAATTTATAATACTCCCCTCTATTTAAAACCCTCTTCAACGAAGGAATGAAATAATAATTACATAGACCCTCGGGGCTGGAAATAGTGTATCATATTCTTGAGGGTATCTTAAATAGAGATTATCGAGTAGACAGTACCTCCAACATATGGCAATCAAAAGCTGGCCTAAACTAACGTTAATATACCTAATTTAAAAGGTTATGGCAATCTCGTTCCAATGACACGTCTTGGCAGAATTGCCTGTATTTGTTTTGCATTGTTTGGCATTCCCCTTTTGTTAGTCACAATTGCAGATATCGGAAAATTTCTTTCAGATTTTCTCAATTTTCTTTATAAGACATATCATGCTTTCAAAATTAAGGTTCCCTTACCCTATTTACTTTTAAAGATTTATTTTAGGTCCGCAAACAATCGAGACGATTGTCCCGTTATCGGACAACGTCCAACTCTACAATAGGGGATTTAAGAAGTGAAGGTTCAACATCTAAAGCAGGCAGTTTAAATTTAAATGAATTGAGTGGAAGCGAAATGGAAGACCAAAATATGGAGGGGAGGGAATTACGCATTCCCGTTGTGATGGTTCTGTTTGTTCTTTTGTGTTATTGTGGAATTGGGGGTTTATTGTTTTGCAAATGGGAAGGATGGTCTTATTTTGAGGGTTTCTACTTTTGTTTTATTACAATGGCAACAGTCGGTTGGTCCGTTAATAATTTTATTTTCGGAGGGAAAGGAAGAGCTGAGAGGATTAGACGGGGGTTTCATCTAGAGTTGGTCGAGGTCGAGGATTTTGGAAAAAACCGAGGCCGAGGATCACCGAGGCTGGAAAAGCCGAGATCGAGGTCGAGGGTCAAATTTGGACCCGAGACCGAGGTCGAGGACCGAGGATAACCGAGGTTTTTAAAAATTTGTATAACTTTTCAAAATCTACTTAGATTTGATAAAATTTATCAAATATTCGCTAACGCATTATTAAATTAACATGTTCCTCTGCTTCAGAGCCAGTAATGGCCCAATATAGATCAAGAACACAAATCCTTGGTAAAATAATTTCATAAAGTTGATTAAAAAATTTTTTCAAATACTTTGGTTTTAAAATTTGATGGCTAAAGGACTGGATAAAATTATATGATCAAAATCTTTAAAACTATTTGATCATTTGGTACAGTGGATTTAGACGGATATCGAAGGATCAAAGAGGTATACCCTGACATAATGCCTCCTTGGCTTCTTGACATCCCAACTTTTCAAAATTTTAATATCCCCTAATGGCCCATATATCCTCAAAATCCATTGAGCTTCTATCTAACTTGGCCCTGCCAACTTTAAAAATTTTCGCCTACGGCATTAAAAATGGGAGAAATTAGGCGGACTGACCTCCACAGATTTTCAAAAATTTTCACCTGCGGCATTGAAAAAGGCGCCGCATATAAAGAAGGTTTGAGGAGATTTCGAGTAGGCATCATATTTTTTGAGGAAGTATCAGACCTCCAAGTTGTAGCATTAAAACGTGCGAGCATAACCTCTGATCTCTTCTCATCTTATACCAGATTTATTCCCTTTACACCGCCGCAGACGAAAATTTTGAGAATTTTGGAAGTCCAAGCAGTATATTTCTTCCTTTTCCAGCGCCGCAGGCGAAAATTTTAAGATTTTTGGAAGGTCAAGGAGAAGGATTTCATCCTTTTTTTTACAAAAAAGGGTAATCATGTAGAATCTGGGATACACCTTAAAAATTTGCTTGTTTTTTTCTGAAAATCATTTTTTATAGGTAATCGACCATGCTGAGTCCGAATCTGAACTTAGATTTTGTTTATTTCGAACCCCAGACCCGATTTCGACCAAGTCGAATTCGGGGTAAAAAATTCGAAATTAAAAATTTAGGGCTAATCTGACACGCATATTCGAGCTGAGTCGATTGGTATCAAAATTATTCAGTTTCGACAACTTTGGACGAAGTTATGATCAATTAAATAACATTGGGTTAGACTTCCGTATACGAATCAGACACCATAACTTCGTCAAAAGTTGTCGAAACTGAATAATTTTGATACCAATCGACTCAGCTCAAATAGGCGCGTCAGATTAGCCCTAAATTTTAATTTCGAATTCTTACCCCGAATTCGACTTGGTCGAATTCGGTTCCGGGGTTCGAAATAAGCAAATTCTAAGCGTAGATTCGGACTCAGCATGGTCGATAACCTGTATAAAATTATTTTCAGAAAAAAATAATAATTTTTAAGGTTTTTAAAAGTGTATCCCAGATTCTACATGATTACCCAAAAAAGTGCATCTTTAGGGGTGTATATTTACCCTCGGTCCTCGGCGAGGTTTTGGGCGAGGACCGAGACGAGGTTCCGAGGCCCGAGATCAGCAAAATCGAGGTCGAGGTTTGAAAATGGGCGAGGACCTCGGCCTCGGTCTCGGCGAGGCCTCGACCTCGGCCAACTCTAGTTTCATCATCGCCCGGTAATTAGTCGGTAACAGAGATGTCGCGGGTTACACGAAACCCGACTCATGCATCCCTGGTATGTATTAATGGCATGAACTTGATGAATAAATTGACTACCAATATCATCCTTGTTGTTATAGGTTCACTCCTTAAATAGCAGTAGACTTCTGTTAACTCCCGCATAAACTTGGATTACTAAAAAATATTTTTTATTAAAGGATTTGGAGATATTGTTCCAACACAATCTTCCACTTATATCATTTTAGCTTACATAATATTTGGTTTATCATTGTAATTTTTAATTTTTTATCATTCAAAATTAATTTAAAAAAGAGCAACAATGTGTATTGACTTGGCCGGCACAGAATATATTAGAAAAATTCATTATCTCGGTTCAAAAATGGAAGATGCCAAGGGTACTGTAATCACTGGACTTAGGGCTGGAGAGTATATTCTTAAACATAGAGGTTGCTTTTGGATGCTTTCAACTCAAATTTAAAAATTCTATTAAAAAGGCATCGAAGTAATCAGAACAGCTAGTGGCAAATTAATTCAAGTTGGAGGAGCAATGCTTAGCCTTAAACAAGCTAGAGAGTTGGGCGTTAGTTATGTTCTATCAGAACTGGATCTGGACAGTAAAAATTCAAAAAATAAATTGTATGATCCTCCTAGTGCTGCTGTACAGAGATTATTAAAAGGAAAGAATATTAAGGTAAAGTTCAGCAACTTCTTGTGCAATTGTAGGTCCTAGGACAGAAAAAAATTATTAAAAAATAACATCTTTATCACGAGTAAATACAAGAATAACGAAGGTGGCAATAGGCATTTGAAGAACTTGTGGCAACGGCCTGATAGCTCATCTTTAAATTGAGCTATCACTCGAAAAATCGAATTTTTCACTTTCTATTTTGATTCCACTGCAAAAATTCACAAAACCCCCTTCCATCCTATATATAATTTGAGATTTAATGTACAGGGTGTTTCAGATAAAAAGCACTATTTGAAAAATCAATAACTTTTTAGTGCTTGGACAGATTTTAATGAAATTTGGTATTTAATATCTATATTTTATGGCATTTTTTTGACATAAAAATTATGTCTAAATTCGAACCCTAACCCTGTATTTCAAATCCGTACTCAACCGCTCTCTTTTTTTTCTCTTTGCATTGCATGCTATCTTACTTAATTTTATTTCCTGCGAGCGGCGAAGAGAAGAAGCCCCGCCCACTTTTCTTCAAGTTGTAATGTCTATCGACTGTTGTCTACTCTAGTGTCTATCGCCACTCGTAGCAAACAAAAGGGAGTAAGAATGCATGTGGGGAAAAAGGGAAAAACAGAACGGTAGAGTACGAAATTATCTCGGGTTAGGGTTCGAATTTAGACATAATTTTTATGTCAAAAAAATGCCATAAAATATAGATATTAAATACCAAATTTCATTAAAATCTGTCCAAGCACTAAAAAGTTATTGATTTTTCAAATAGTGCTTTTTATCTGAAACACCCTGTATGTCTGTCTGTCTGTCTGTCCGTCCGGGGGGTCATTTCGGCGCAACTATGTATTAGGGCGCAACAAAAGAAAATAACAGAAAGGGGCGTGTCCGTTACTTAAAAAGCAGTAAAACTAAAAAAGCAGAACGAATTTGCATAAATGAACATAACAAAAAATTATTTTAGAAGAAAGGGGCGTGTGTCTGTCTCAAAATAGGAAAAAAACTTAAAAAGTAAAAAAATGTGTATAAATAAACACTGCAAAAAAAAGATTTTAAAGGTCAATAATGAAAAGTAAAGTACATATAAAAATTAAATAATTTTGTAAATTGCAAATGAAAAATATATTTTGTTTAAACATTATTTTTTAGTTTTCACTAATTGTGAGATTTGACATAGGCTAATTTTACTTTGAAATCTTATTTATTAAAAAGGGTTGGTCCAACTCAGAGTAGTTAAGAGTTCTGGTCATGGGTAGATAAGAGAACAGACAAGGAGTAGCAAAAATTAGACAATGTGTTGTTAAAAGCTCAGCCTCTGGGTAGATAAGAGTTCAACCACTGGGTTATAAGAGTCTAAACATTTCGTAGATAAGAGTTTTGGCGTTGGGTAGATTATATCCAAACACTGTTCACAAAAAAGTTACGAAACTAGGTAGATAAGAGTTATGGGCATGTGTAGTCAAGAGTCCAGACACTGGGTAGCCAAGATCTAGACAATGTGTAGGCAAAAGCTCAGACTCTGGGTAGATTAGAGTTCGGACAAAGGGTAGATAAGTGTTTTGGCAATGGGTAGATAAAATCTAGACAATGTGTAGATTAAAGCTCAGACTGGATAAATAAGATTTCAAACACTGGTTAGATAAGAGATCAGACAATGGCCAGATACGAGTTTTGTCAATGGAGAGCTATGAGTTTTGTTTTTGGATAGGTAAGACCCAGAAAATGTGCAGATAAGAGCATAAACACTTGGTAGATATGAGTTCAAACACTGGGTAAATAAGAGTTCAAGCACCGGGTACATAAGAGTTCCGAAAAGTGGAAAGATAAGATTCTTGTCATGGGTAGATAAAAGGGAGACAATGTGTGGATAAAACTTCAGATAATGCGTAGATAAAAGTTCAGATACTGGGTAGATAAGAGTCTAGAAAATGGGTATAGCAGATAAAAGCAAAGTGTAGACATGACTTCATACAATGAGTTGATATATATGAAGATAAGTGTAGATAAAAGTGCAGACAATGAATATACAAGTTTCGGCTTTTGGAAGATAAAAGTTCCAACACATGGAAGATAGAAATTCTGACAATTGGATGGTATTTTTTGGCAAGGAATAGATGAGGGTTCTGCCAATGGGTAGATAAGAGCAGATGATGGGTAGATAAAAGTTAAAATAATGAGTAGATCAACATTAAGAGGTGTAGATAAAAGTGTTGGCAATGGATTTCCGGCACTTTGTAGATAGGATTCCTGATTAGTTGGGTTAAATGTTCCGATATAAGAGATGTTCCGATATAAGAGATATAAGATATAAGTTCAGACATCAGATAATTGGTCGAAAAAGTTGAGATTTTTCTCTTCGCCTCACTATTATCTACCAATGGGTAGACAAAAGTTCCGCACATTTGGTAGATAAGAATTCTGACAATGAATATTTAAAGTTTTGACAAAAAGTAGATAAGAGTTCAGACAATGAGTAGCCACAAGTGTCTATGGTTATAAGTATATAAACATTAAAGACATTTGTCTTTGGATAGAGAGTCTGACTTTGCTTAGATATGATATCACCAAATACTAAAGGTATATGAAGGATTTGTGTTTTAGCGATGGGTAGACAAACGTACAGTAAAAGTTCTGGAATGGGTCACCAATGTTACAGATTATGGATACATATGCAAAAGTTACAACAAAAGGTAGATAAACGCATCAACAATGTAGACAGAGAATATGGGGTGCATTGTGTTAGGCTAGCGGAGGGGCTCGCCCGAAGGGCGAGCCTCTCCGCTAGCCTAAAGCGGAGGGGCTCGCCCGAAGGGCGAGCCTCTCCGCTAGTTTACATAATTGTCCATCAAAATTTAAATCTAAACCATTATACATTTTTCAAATTTTCAGATTATGCCAAATGAAATTAATGAAGACGACGGTGTAATATTACAAAACAGTAGTTATGGAAAACCTTTTTTGTTACTACAAGCTAGTCCAAATGCCATTCATCGGTTTTCAAAAATCAAAAATAATTTTAAATTTTATTTCTAGTTATATGGTCCCAGCAGACAGAACACAAAATAATTCTTATGCATTACTTGTTCCTTTTAATTTAAAGGAATCTAATATCTGAATTTTAATAAATTTTTGTATTTTTAAATAAAGATTTTGTATATCTTTTATCGAAATTTGAGTAATATGTGAAAATTTTATCGGATGTGAGATGGAATAGAAATCATGGAACGTGCTCCGCGCAAAACACATCCTGCTGCTACATATTATCCAAACGTTATTTTTATTCATTTACATATATTCTTTCTGCAAGTACGGACACAACATAAATTATTTTAAAAATATTTAAAAACAAGATTGTGTAATAGTAAACTATTTTTAATAATAAAATACTACAAGTTTCGAACAAATAAGATTAGAATTTAATCAAAAATTGACTTTTAAATCAAATTAAAATTTATAAAATAATTCCAAGTTTTCTTCCATTTTCTTTCTCAAAATTTTGTTTTTAATGCCTAAAATTTCTGCCTTCAAAAAATAACACAATAAGCAACGGCTGACATATCCGCGTATAAAATTTTTTCATCAAATTCAGCCAACATTGCAAAAAGTTTTTCTTTCAAAACCAACTTGTGTTGAGAATAAAACAAAAAATTTGTTATCTTCCTTAAAAATTCCAGGAAAATTTTAGCTTTACCTTTCATTTTTTCGTTATTATTTTTTAAATCATAAATATATTTATTTAACATTCTCCCAAATTTTGGACGACACTTTTCATCAAAACTACCTAAAGCTTCCAATGGCTTAAATTTATCAACATAATTCGCCTTTTCTATTTCCTTTTTAAATTCAATTAGGCATTTGATGGAGTCATTAAATAATTCAGCTATCTTAAATTATAAATTTATTCAAAAGCTTGATTGCTGGAGACCGTAAAGACGTTACATCTACGCGACATTATGTCTTCACGACATTATGTCTACAAGACATTACATCTACACGACATTATGTCTACAAGACATTACATCTACACGACATTATGTCTACAAGACATTACATCTACACGACATTATGTCTACAAGACATTACATCTACACGACATTATGTCTACAAGACATTACATCTACACGACCAGTGCTTCGAAGCTCGTACCAAAATTCGTACTCGTACCTCGTACTCGTACTCGTACCTGGTACGAAGTACGAGTACGAGTACGAGCAAAAAAATGGGGCAGGTACGAAGTACGAGTACGAGGCCAAAAAAAGTGAAAAGTACGAGGTACGAGGCCTAAGTACGAGCTCGTACTTCTCGTACTTGGTGTTAATAGGAAAATTGAAAGAAATATGTTTAATTTTTTATATAGTCATTATATGAACGAGTGTCCGAGTGGGTAAGGTGTTAGGCTTCATCAAAGACATGAATAACTTATAGGTGGGTTCGATGCCTAGTCAGAGAACAAGGATTTTTCATATTTTTCTTTCCATAAATAACTTATTTTATAAGTTTAATTTTGTTTTAAAAATTATTCTATTTTTACATGGAGAAATTATGGGTTTTTGGCCCTCTAAAATTCTTAAAATTTTTCATTGTACCACTAAAAAGTGAGTTTTTTTGCCTACGGCTTTCCGAAATTTTCAAAATTTTCGCCTGCGGCGCTGAAGAAATAAGAAAATTGGATTAATGGCTACCAAATTTTAAAATTTTCGCCTCCGACGGTGAAAAATGGAAGAAATTTGGCTTCATGGCCTTCAAAATTTTTCAAAATTTTCGCCTGCGGCGCAAAAAATAGAAGTAATCTGACGTAAGGACATCCAAAATTCTCAAAATTTTGAAAAAAGGGATTTGAGATTAAGAGGGATATCAGGTGATTAAAGTATGAAAAGTTCGGTGGAGAAGATAGAAGGTTCCATGTAAGAAGATGAAAAATGGATGCAAAAATGTCAGATTTTGGGTAGCCCGACCCATCTTGGAGACAATATTTCTCCTCGCACTCCAAAATGCTCAAAAATTTTGCCTGCGGCGCAGAAAATGGATTATATTGGAGGATTTACGGCTTCGAAGCCTTCAGAGATTCAAAAATCATCACATACAACGCTTTAAATTTAAAAATAGATGCCCTAGTCTCAAAAAAATCATAAAAATTTCCGATTTTTTGCTTTTTTCTCAAGTACGAGTAAGTACGAGGTACGAGTACGAGGTACGAGGCCAAAAATAGGGGTGGTACGAGGTACGAGTACGAGTACGACGCCTAAAATAAGGGTGGTACGAGGTACGAGTACGAGTACGAGGCCAAAAAAAGAGGTGGTACGAAGTACGAGTACGAGTACGAGCAAATTTGAAATTTCGAAGCACTGTACACGACATTATGTCTACAAGACATTACATCTACACGACATTATGTCTACAAGACATTACATCTACACGACATTATGTCTACAAGACATTACATCTGCACGACATTATGTCTACAAGACATTACATCTACACGACATTATGTCTACAAGACATTACATCTACACGACATTATGTCTACAGGACATAACATACCCATGTCTCCCATTTCCTTTATCTTTCTATTAATAATCCACCATAAACTAATACCTAGAGCTGTCCGAGACCGAAATTTTTCCAAGACTCAAGACTCAAGACCCAAGACAAAATTTTTTCCAAGACCAAGACTCAAGACCAAGACCAAAACTCCAAGACTCAAGACCAAGAATAATACAAAACTCGAAACAATTTTTAGGTCCCATAGGTCAAATTTTTGGTTTATTTTTTGTTATTTTGACACGATCACAGTCAACTTCAGCACAATCACCTATAATTTCGAAAAATCTATGCGAAATTCAAAGAATTTATCCGAAATTCAAAGAATTTTGAGGAATTTATCCGGGTGGAAAATCAATGAGTTATATTATTTCAGAGGATTTGGGTGGATTAATGGTATATTAGTTAAGGGGGATATTAGCAGGCGAAAATTTTGGGAATTATTAAGGCCAAGAAGCCAAAAATCTTCCTTTTCCTGCGCCGCAGGCGAAAATTTTGTGAATTTTAGAAGGCGGTAGGCCAAGAAAATTCACTTTTTCAGCGCCGCAGGCGAAAATTTTGAGGATTTTGGAAGGCCAAGCACTAGATCCAAAGAGGCCAAAAAACCAAGACCAAAAAATAAAACCAAGACAAGACCAAGACAAACACCCCAAGACCAAGACCAAGACCAAGACCGAAAAAAAACCAAGAAAAGTCTTGGTTCCAAGACCAAGACCAAGAGTCTCGGACAGCTCTACTAATACCCACAATAAACTAAATCCACAATAAACTAATTAATTTTTAATCTCTTAAAACTTGCCTTATATTCAACCGTCTCTTTCGTCACATTTTTATCAAAACCAAGCGTTTCAAGCAAACACTCGTTACTTTTTTCAATATTTTTTGGCTTTACTATTTTCAAAAAATTTTCAATATTTTCCAATAATGCTTTAACTTTTCCCTCATTTTTGTAATCCTCAAGTAGAGGTTTTGTTAATTGTTCTCTAACATCTTCTGATAAATCTATATCAAATTTGTATTCATTCTTCGAATTACTAGTGTTTTTTAAAATGATCTCTTTAATTAAACTAATTATTCTTTCTGCAAAATAGATTAAACCAAGATGCTCATTATTTCCATAAAGGAGTTCTTTAAAAGATGGATTTACTATCTGAATAATTAGAGCATTACTGTATTATTTAAGAGCGTTATATGTATAATTAGGCAAGGTTAAGATAATAAGTGAAATTCGCTTGAGGAGGTAATTAATCGAGAAGTACCAGAGTTTGACCCGTCCATCGAATTGTGGCGGTTTGGAAATTTTTCTCCATGACTCCTCACCGAAAATTTTCGCGGATGTCCTCGCAACCCCCTTCGGAAATCAACTCTAATGGCAATTATTTGAGTGAGTGTAAATATTAGTTTTAATAATAAAGACTTTAACCTTATCCCTATAAGTTTTCAATTCCTTCAAATCTTTCCCAAGATTTTCAAGATTATCCAAATTATTCTCAATTTCACTCCATTTGGTTTGTTCAAGTTCTCTTTTGAATAAATATAAACCATTAACAATACCTCTAATAAAATTTGATTTTGATATTTCCCCTTCGATTAGGGTAGAATTGAACAAAACAAAAAATAAAATTGGGAAAATTAATTTTAAAAACATTTTTATCAATTTTTAAAGTGAAAATAAATAATAAATTAATTTAAAATAAATATTATGTCTAAAAAGGGCATTGAATAAAGGCGCTTAAAGCATTGCGAAATTTAATTAACGATTTAAATATTTTTATTAAGGCTCGACAGTGTTTAGATGGAGAGAGTGAGAGATAAAAATCAATGATAAATAGACGTATAATTAAAAATACCCATATAATCACCCTTAAAGATCGAAAGTTTAAACGACAATTAGGTATTAAGCATATAGCTATTTAATTCCTAAGGCTACATCAGTCCGGTCTACTGAAGATGCTGATTCGCTCCAGGCCGACGAACGACCTTTTGCGCTAGCTTAAGGAGAGAAATAGCTATAGTCCAGCTCTGCTTTACTGTATATTTTTCTTATAAATCCCAGATTTCCTTATAGGTATATTTGTTCATAAACCAAATACCGATCAGAAGGTTCCAGACACTATACTTAATATACGTGTATGCTCAAATAATTACACTGGGTAATTATTGCTTCAATTTTCACTAGAGGTAGTAATATATCAAGACAATTACTCGAGTTTTGAAAATTAACGGTTAGTATAGGGCCTTTGGACGAGTGTATTTAATTATTGTTTCAACCTCTCGTTGGAGGGAGTAATTAATTGAGATCACCCCTTATTTGAGAGAGAGAGTTTATCAGCTATACCTAAACATATGCCTAGCAAAACAAATTAGGCAAAAAATTTGTGTTAATATGCAAAAAATATTGAGAGGTGAGAGATAGAAATTTTCAAATTGAGTCAAGTCTTCTTCTAATAACAAATTTATTTGGAGGATTTTATTATTTAATTCTTTTTCTTTAATTTTTGAACGATTTGCAATTAATTTCCACCAGGCAAAACGTTTAATACATTGCCCTCCTTTAACCCAATAATTGTGAATATCTGGAATTGTTAATGTACCAGGTTTTATTTTTGAATGGGCGAGTTCGCAAAGTTTACATATTGCACGTTCAGATGGTTCAATTACGCTTTCTTTTCGATAATAACGAGTCCAATTGAAGAATCTATGATTTATTTTTAAGTCTGTTTTGTTTTAATACCGTATTACCCAATACCATATACGGTATTACCTCTAATAGATACCTTATTATATCCCGTGTTACTCTTAATAGATGCCCCCTCCGTTTGAATCAGAGGTGGGTCGGAATTCCGATTTCCGACGTTTTTTTCTTACAATTTCCGAGTTCCGACTTTTGAGCCAGTTCCGATTTCCGGCTCTTCCGATTTCCGACACCTCTCACTGCTCCGACCCATCTCTGGTTCCTTCTAATAGAATGAATGCCCCTTTGTAGGATGATCTTTAGGCAATGAGCTAATCCTCCCCAGGCATTCAACTAGAGGTATACGGTATTCACAAAAATCTATTCAACTACCTCAAATACTCTTTCTCGTTTCTACTCATTTCAATTAAATATTCAGCCAAATCCTGAGCATTAACAAAATCATCAGCTCCAATAAATGAATCACTGGGTATGTTTAATCCTTGTAAAGCAGCCCGGCTTAACACAACAGGGACAGCCAATTTACGAAAAGGATACCAAAATTTTTCTGTTACATAATGCCTGCATACAGAATTTTCAAATGCCAAATAAAAGAAATGAGAATCTATTAAATTAGAAAAATAGAGCTTGATTTACCAATACAGTCGGAGCCCAATATAAGATACCCTACCTCATGATGGGCCACCAATCCTACCGCCCATCATGACTACCCAAGCCCGGCATTCCTATTGTTACAAATTTTAATATCCGTATCCGGATAAAAATTTTTGACAAAATACTATGTCCGTGAGTGATCCGTGAGTTTACTTTCCCTACGATAACCCTTTAATGTACCTCAATATAGGAAAAAATTTTCGAGTCCAAGATTATATCTTAAAGTTAACCCCGACGGCATTTCCCTAGTTTCAACATCTTACCTAACTCATTTTCATAACAATTTTTATCACATAATTTATTATAGCAATTTCCATATAAGGTTAAATTTATATATTTGGACAATTCTTGAACGTACAAATCCCTTGCCGATATTGCATCACAATTGGATATTATGGCTATAGCCAATTTTGTTTTCTTTCTAACTTTCTCTAATATCTAAAAATTATTTTTTTTCTGAAAATTTTTACTCAGAAACCTCTTCTTCTTTCCATATATCCTCCGTTTTTAATTTTTTATCAATTTTGTGTAAGGCCCCATAAGGGGCATGCAAATTATTTTTGTCTTGTGCCAAATATGAAATTGTTAAATTAAAAAAATCTTTTGATGGATAGGCGTCGGAATTGAAATTATATGGTGATTCTAGATTGAATAAGGCATATATTTGATTAGAAGTTCTATTAGACGGAAATCCATTGGATAGGGAATTTGCATGGAATACTATTGCTGCTGCATTTAAATAGCTGTAAATATTTTTTAAATTGAGATTATTTAATTTTCTTGATTAGATTTTGCTAACGGCTTAAAAAATTTTAGACTCCGTTCTCTTCTAAAAATAAATTTTATAAGCCTTTGTTTGATTGCCCGGACCTTCTATTTTTCAATTACCTTCCAGTAAAGCATTTTATCAGATTTTACCCCCATTTTTAATGGTAATTTAATTTTACCCACATACTTTACCACACCTTTCCCCACATTCAAATGGAGGGGCATTATTCTAATTAATATGGGTGAAGTGGAGCAAATAGGATCATAAAAAATTGTATTACTTGGTTATATTATCAGAGTAAATACATCTATAATGACATTCAGATGTTTGAGAATATGGAGCAATCGTTTCTATTACATTTCCAGAACCGAAAAAATTGTTCCAGCCTAGTACTATAAGTAAATCTGTTGCATTATCTTTTGATTTTTGCTGAAATTTTAAGAATTTTTAGAGACAAAATTTATTATGGTAACCCTATCTGGGGTCTATTTGAAGTGGAGGAATTTAAAAATTGGAAATTGGCCTTGGAAGAGATTGGAAAATATTTCCCACCTCCAAGTTTGTTAAAGGTGAGAAATAATCCCTGATTAAATCAGAAAACAATTCTTAAATAAATTTATATTACCTCTGAAAGTTCAAATTTCAAAATTAAAAATAAAACAAAGAAAATAATATTTTTAATTTTTAGTTTACTAAGCATTCTACAAAAATATTAAAGATTATTTATTTTTAAAAAAATATTTTGAATAAAATATTAAATGATTAAATAAAATTTTATTTTATTTTTTATTCTGTGAATCAGATTAAATGGAATGTTTATTTAATTGATTTTACATATTTTATATTTTTTTTTAATATTAAATTTATTGAAAAAATTGACTTTTTTCAAATTAAAAAAAATTTTTTCTAATTTTTTTAAAATCAGAAAGTGAGGGATATACCCGAGAAAATCATTTATTAATTTATTAAGGATATATGGCCAAGTCTATACTTAATATATGTTATTTATTCACCTATCCCGACTACCTTCTAAGGACAGTTTTATTGAAGGATGTAAAACAAACACAAAAAACTGCAAACAAAAAGGAAAAAAATTAAGAGGGATAAAGTAGAAAATCGGTAGCTTGAGCTTTTCTAGTTTTTTTAGTTTTTCTAGTCCTTCTCGCTTTAATTTAGTTTATAGAGTAAAATACTTATGGAACTAGAAATTAATCAAGACAAGACAAGTTTGGATCTAGATACAGAATCTTTTTGAGATATAGATTATCAAGATTAAAATTAAAATGAACCGGGGATGTCTCAAAAAATTTTGCCAATCTAAATTATTAAACAGACTCTCGTCTCGGTCCGATGTAAAATCAACATGTAAACAGAAGCAAACGTCAACACCATTGTTTAATAATCATAAACAAAAATTTTATACGTCAGCTAGAAAATATTTAAATCGAGGCATTAATCGTAAGGATTTAAAACTAAATCGTCGCTTCTTAAAAAGTAAAGAGTTAATCTAGCAATTAAATATATTTAAATTTGAGAACTTTAAAACTTCTTATATTTTTTACAGAATAAATCCTAAATAAATCTTTAAATAATTTTCGTTGAATCGATAAAATTTCTTAAAAAAGCTAACGTTGTCTTTTTTGTTTACACAGGTTACGTAATTTTAACTGCTTAACTAGATGATAAAGTTATTTTAAATTTTTATTTATATTTAAATTTAATAAATCAATCTTTATTTTAATTTAAACAATAAATAATTGAGCACGTAATTCTATAATCAATTAAATCAGAATTTGATTGGTTCTTGCCTCTCCAATATTTCTTTCAAATATACCATTCTTTTCAATTACAATAGTGTTAAAACTGAATCTAGTGTTTCACAAACTTCAATCAAGTGTTTCACAAACTTCACTTTTGTTTAGAACCTTCTTAATTCATGCCGACCAATATAAATCAAATCTTCTTTTATATGATTGTTTTGGCTTCTCTTGACTTCTGAATACCTTCTTTTTCAATAATTGACTTGTTTCTTTTTGTTAAGGATTGCGTATGACTTTGCCACTTTTACACTTTTCTAAATAAAAAATATGATATTAAGTAGATAAGTTAAATAATTTATCTGACAAAAAACAATAGTATGCTTATACAGATTTATTCAAGGCTGTATCTTCTTCTAATTCATCCACTCTATATTTTTTTTTATTATTTTTATTATTTTTTTTAATATTTTTGAAGAGCTAAATAATATATCCACTCTTCAAATATACTCTTTTTTATTTCATCTTCTATTCCTCTCCAGCCCTCATAAAAACTAAGCTTTGTTTTATTGCAATTTTCGTATATTTATGCTAACATTTGTCTACCTCTCCTTATTCTTAGCTTTTAGAAAAAATTTTTTTTATGTTAATAGACATCCCTCATAAAAATTCAGGAAAAATAAAAATTTTTTTAAAAATCCACGATTCAACAATAAAAATGTAAAAAAGTAAATTCCAAAAAAATAGTCTTTATTTGCTTAGTTATTGAGAATGTAAAAAAATTATATGTAGAGAGGAACACTTGGTTATTTTTAAAATAATTTTTAAATAAAGTTTTCCCAGTCTTATTGATTTTTAAAATTTCTTGAAAATTTAGAAATTTTATTTAAAATTTTTTTTAAATTTTTTTCTGATAAAAATATTTTTTATTTTACTCTATTTTCCCCCAACATCTCCACATTTTTTATTTTTTTCTCAATATTATTTATTTTTTCTTTTTGCTCTATCCATTTTTTCTATAAGGGATTATTGATTCATTTTTATTTTAAGGGGCATAGGTGATTGTTATGAAAAATTTAACTTCCGTAAATGTTGTTTAATCATTTTTAAAATGTGAAAAAATTTTTTTTATAAAAAATGATATTTTATATATTAAGTAAATTGAGATACGTGATTTTTAGGGTATTAAAAATTATTTTAGATTTATTTATTGGCTACTTAAAGGAGGGTAAAACTCCGTCCCCAGACCCTGACCTTGACGATTTTTGTGGCAAAACCGACCCTAATCCCGACTTGAAAAGTTGCCCCTGACCCTGAATTCAGACATACCCTCCACAACAAATCACAATTCCCGACCCCTTAAAGACTAAAAATTTTTTTAATTTTTTTGACCTCATTCCTTCGAAAAAATTCAAAAATTACCCAATTTTTTATTCAAGGCATCTTTAAAATTACAATTAAAAATCAATCACCAAACCAACGACAAAATTGCCCGCATCAAGGCCACTTCATCCTTCCCCTATTCCCTTTTTTCTTCTCGACATCCCTCCAATTTATATTCATTTTTTCATCGGCAAATGGTTTCGAATAGTAGACATACAGTTTTAAATCTTCTTGTTGGAATATTTATTGGTTTTGTGCTTTCATTTGCGATATTTCCAAATTTGGGGAATTTCCCTGGAGTTCAACTTCCTGGGTATCAAAGGCCTATTGTTATTGTTCAAGTAAGTTTGGAATTTTGGAAAAATAAAGCGCTCATTCCCCCCTCTCTCGCACTCCTTCCCCCAAGGAGGGATGAGTTAAAAGGCAGTATAACCAAATTTGTGATACATACTAGTGATACTCGGGAGAAGAAAAAGCCCGGGAAACGGGAGACCTCGGGAGTCGGGATCAGGATAGGGACCTCGGGAGTCGGGATCAGGATAGGGAGGCCAAAAACTCTGGAAAAGTTCCCGATTCTGTAGTCGGGATACCCGAGCATCACTAATACATACCGGGGCTGTGCCATTTCGTCTTTCACCAAATTTTCGCCTTTTTCGGTGTTTCGTCTTTCGTTTTTTAAAAAGGTTTGGCACACCCCGAATTTAGACCATCCATATTATACGAATCGAATTTGGACTTTAATTGCGCTGTTTGAGGTTCTTTCACGCTCCTTACTGATCTCTCATCTCCCTCATTCGAAAGAGATACTGTAATTTGAGTGATTATTGCTTTGGATTTTAATTAATCAAATCGCCTATGGAAATTTATCTAAATTTTCCCCTACATTTAAAGGAAGGTGCTAATCCACAACTTTCTGGAAGCCAGAAACAAGGCGATAATAAAATAGAGGTAAAAGAACATGCACATCGACACGATGCTCATAATGAGGACGAACTGGATGATAGTGATGCCCCTTCTGCTGCAATGTTTTTTCATGGGAATGGAACACATGTTCATGACGGTTTTCATTACCTCATCTTTCTCCCTCATCCGATTGCCTGTGATTGTCACAGCTTTAAAAAATCGAGGGTCCCGTGGCTTAGGTTCTTAGTGGTCTCGGAACTCTCTATTAAAAATCCGAGAGCTCTCTAAAAGAAAAAATTCTAGGTGAAGATACCCTTGCAGACGAGATATTCAAACATGTCAGAATTTATTGTTGGATTTTAACTGGCCAACAATTCCACGAAAAACGTGCAATTCATGTTAAAGCAACCTGGGCTAAAAGATGTAATAAATTTATTTTTATGTCTTCTGTTGATGATAAGGATTTGCCTGCTGTGAATTTGAATATTTCTGAAGGAAGGTTAACTTTTTAAAAAAAAATTTTGAGTTTATGGGTGATCCTAGACCTCATTTTATTTATCTCAAATAATTTCTTAAAGTCATAGGATTAAAATATAAAAAGAATTATGAATTTTTGTTGAGTTTGAAGCGAGATATGGTCAAAACTAAAGGTGTGGAAAAATTTGCCTGATCCTCGTGGAATTAAAAATATTCCCTATAATAATTCTTCATAAACCCCTATCATTTTATCTTCGTAAAATAGTCCACTAAAAGCATCCAAGATACCCCATAATTCACATTTTATTAGAATTTTCAACAAAATTATTTTTAGATCACATCTGTGGGGAAAAACTAAAGCAGCCTTCAAATACGCATATGACCACCATTTAGTTAGCATTTCTCTTTAAAAATGTAATTTTTATCCTATAAATTTATAGAACGACTACGACTGGTTTTTAAAAGCCGATGACGATACTTTTGTTATCTTAGAAAATTTGCGTTATTTATTAATGCCACATCCCCCAGAAGAGCCTGTCTATTATGGCTATAAATTTAAACCTTTTATTAAACAGGTTTTGAAAAATTATATATTATGTAAATTATAATTTAATTAAAGGGTTATATGAGTGGAGGTGCCGGTTATGTTTTGAGTAGACAAGCTTTGAAACTTTTTGTTGAGAAAGGACTTCCAAATAAAACTGCTTGCAGAGTTTGTTAATTTAATTACATTAAGACAAAAATTAAGCCAATATTAAAATTTTTGTGTGCCTATTTACTCCCCATCCTTCAGTTTATTCAGCATTTATCATAAAAAAAATTAGGCTCAAATTCCGGAAAAATATTTGGATTTCGATAATTATTGTTGTGCTAGCGGAGGTTGTTTTGGGGGTGGCAATAATCATAAATATTAGTTAAGCCTCATTGAAGCTCATCTTTCCTTGTACTTAGGCGACTTCTTATCCCATAAATGATCCTTAGGCCCTCGAGCAATGAAATCTTATGAACCTTATTAATCCGTTCTATAATTATAAATCCATGGGCAAATTCTAGGGTATTTGTGGGCACTGGAAAATGCGGCACACAAACTCAACTAAATTATTAGTTATTCCATAAATAAAAAAGCTGATAAAAAATTATTTTTTCTAGTCTGACGAAAATGGGGCTGAAGATGCAGAAATGGGCAAATGTTTGTCAGAAGTTGGCGTAAAAGCTGGGGATTCCCGAGATACAGAAGGCCATCATCGTTTCTTACCTTTTGTGCCTGAACATCATTTGGCACCTGGACATATTGATCCAGGCTTTTGGTTTTGGTCTTATACTTATTATCCTATAGAGCAAGTAAAGATAATTGATTGTTGATTAGAAATTATTTTTCAATTTCTAAAGGGGCCAAATTGTTGCAGTGATTATGCCATTTCATTTCATTATGTCCATCCTGGTCTTATGTATGTTTATAAGTATTATTATGAGATTATTTGTTCCTTTTGGACTTGGTAATGGATATGGATTTTGGTATGTATATGGGTATTTACGGCATGATACAGGCGGATATTTTGAAAGTATCTTTATCTATATCCGTATCCATTACCAAGTCTGGTTCCTTTCGGATGGTGTTAACACTATAATAAATTTTCCTGGTCAACTAGAAGGGTTCCCAAAGATTGCTTTTTACATACATATCCATTTAGTGCACACTAATAAAGATGGCCAAAGATTATTTTTTAAAGTATAACTTAAAAACATAAAAGGAAAATTTTCCTTAGTAACTGCTGCCATTTATGGGCACAAATATTCAATTTTTAGTCGGCAGATATTTTCACGAAAGGATTATTTTTTGCAAATATTACTATAAATAGGCATTTTTCACATCGCCGTTAAGTACCCAATAATTCTTTTGGAATAAGAAAGATGAGAAATTAAAAAAATATGGCAAAGGCTTTTGTTTGTGCCATAAGCAGTTTTTTTAAATTTTCGATGGATTATTTTTAATGAATTTTCCAAAACAGGCATCTGCAGCAATATTGGGATTAAGCAGAAAAAACTTGAAAAAAAAATTCCATTAAAAATAATCCCTTACTAAATAATGTTAGGGGTGTATTTATCACTTACTAAAAAATAAGGATAATTTTTAGGACCGCCTAAGTAATACCAAACCTCTGCCTATTCATTTCAATAAAAATTAGATACTTTTAAAATCCCCATTTAAAATTCTCTTTCAATTTCCAGGTATGTGCTAGAATATATGATTTATCATTTGAGACCATTTGGGCGTGAAACCCATTTACTGAAATCTTTAAAAGACGACGAAAAATTGAGGAATGATCCTAAAGCAAAATCAGAAGCAAATCGACCACTTTTGAGGGTTGCATATCAATTGGCTATTAAAAATATGGGAGCGGATGATTCGTTCAAAAAGAGTGAATCCGATTTGTCAAAACTGCTTGGACGCCTTAAACCCTGAAAAAGCCCAAAAACTAACAGAAAAATTTTTAAAGAGAACTCCCATTTTAATGCCTTTTTTGGTAATACTTCGTCTAACGCCCCCCCCCCTGTTCTGGTTTCCCTGACCATTATGAGCTTTTTTGTTCTATATATAATTTATTTATATATCTTTCGAAAGAGCTGTTCGATCGGTTAGATCAGTAGATTCAGGTCAAATTTCGATCGTTTTTGTGCCAATCGACTCAGTTCGAAGAGTTCTTTCGATTGATACATAAAATGAAAAAATTGAACGGAAAAATGGGGGGGGGGGGCGTCATCCGAAGTATAACCCCTTTTTAAACCAAATTTCAGTATTTTTACAACAGACTTTCAATGATATATTTTAAATGGGAGTTTTCAGATTATTTTCACATCCTTTTCAAGCTTCTATTTATTTTTCTTTATCTTTTCTATTCTTTCCTATACATTCCTTTAAATATCTCTCCCGGTTAAAACAATGGGGGATATTAGTAGAGATATTCTAGACGAGAGAAATAATTTATTTTATTTTTTTTCTATTTTTCTTCTCCCAATTTTTTTTATTTTTTCATTGAAAGTATTTTATTTTAGTAATAAAAACCAATCTAAAATTTATTGCTGTTTCACCCTTTTCTTTCTCAAACACAAAAATATTTTTTTTACAACTGGTTATAATCTTTTAGTTACACGAATTGTAAACCACAAAAAAAAATTTTTTTCTTATTATTTCTCTCACATCTTTCATTCTTTTCTCTTTCATATGCACATCGATTTACACAAAACAACTTGCCTCATTTTTATTTTTTCGCAATTTGTCATTGCTGGTTTTTTCCAAAAAATATTTTTTTCGGGCGAGGACTGGTCTCCTAAATGTTTGTCAAGTTATAGTATTTTTGTCAGTCCTTTCAAATTAGTTTTCTAATAGGAAAGAGCTGAGTCATTAAAATTAATATTTTTAGTTATGAAATGCCCAAATTATTTAAAAACTAAAAATCACAGCCCGACAAACATTCAAGAGACCTTTCATTTTTTTATCACTTTTACTCCATTCCAATACGCACATATTTGTCAGCAATATTTATAATTACTATATTTTTTAAGCTTTATATATATTTTTAAATTAAATGATTATTTTGTTCTAGTTTTTTGGATTTTCTTTGGATTTTATAAATATTTTTCAAGGGTTTTGTTTTAAAATTTTCAATTCAAAAATTTTGGATTATCTATCATTTTTTGTTGGTGTTGAATGAATCTACACAATACAAGAAAATTAAAAAGGTCAGATTTAAAAAATTCTTTATTCAAAAATAATTTAGAAAAATCAAAATGTCAATATTGGAGATTACTGTTAACTAGGCTAATGGCAAAAATATATGTTTAAGAGGATCAAGTTTTGCATAGTTTTAAAGCAAGTTTTGTCTGATTTTTACGAATTAAAATTAAATGTTTTCTAATCTACCTTAAATTTTAAAGTAATTTTAGAGAAATCAGACAAAATTGTTGGAACAATATTTTATAAAGCTAACTAATTTCGGAATAAATTAATAATACTCTCATAAAAAGGGTCTAGGGCATTTTGAATTTTGTGTTTATCTTCTTTATATGCTCTAAAATTCCTTCCAATCTTAACAAATACAAAAGAAACAAAATTCAAAATGCCCAAAATATCTCTCCGTTTAATAAAATGGTTAAATACACCAATGGTTAAATACACCAAAATAAACAATTTAAACAGTGTCTACACTCAATACGACTTCGTTCTTGGAGCGAAATGAGCCGACGTTTTAAGGAAAGGGACGTGATAATGGTATGACTAAATGTCGAAATTGGACTAATACCTTACAAAATATTTTTTTAGAATTAAATGCATATGCGACTCAAAACAAGCGTAATTCAAAAGTGCTTCGTTGGTCTTAATCTTTTTATATTATCAGTGCCTTCTTAACTAAATTTCTTTTCATTTTGAAACTAAAATTTGCGCTTGTCTAGATTCAAAATCAGGTTTGTCAAACTAAATCAGACTACTAACAAGTATAGAATTATATGTATTTTTAACTTTATTCATAGTCTAAAGATTCTTGAAAATAAATATGTTTTGGGAATGATTGGATAAATTTTGTGAAAAAGTCTCTTAAAAATCTATTTCGGTACTTATCCATTATCGTAATTATTTTGTAGACGAAGAAAAAATCGGAAAATTTCCTATGGGAATATAAGTGACTGGCAGCTTATTTTAGAAAAAATGGAAGAGAAAGATAACGGATAAGTACCATAATTTTAGAAGCTACTCGTTTAACAATATAACAACGTAAAAATATTACTCCATTTTGCCATCACTCTTTGAAGAGCTCGTCTTTGAACCTTTATTCCGCGCCGCAAACATTTTCATCAAAGCATCAGCAAATGTTCCAACCGATTGCATATCCCTAAATTGGGAAATAATTTTAGTATATAATTTTTAGTTTTGTGATATATTATGGTACTTATCCGTTATTTTTCTCTTCCAATAATATTTTTAGTATAAAAACGAACACTGGAGTGTCACTCGTTTTTCTAACAGCTCTGGGTGGCTCACTAAATTCGCTATAATCATCCTCGTTTTCGGCATTTTTCTTGGCACCAAGGTTGGCACTAAAATAAAAATTATTTAAAAATGTTGTTAGATTTAATTATCTACGTGTTAGGAAGGCTCGGAGGTTTGAAAGTATCAGGCTCAACATCGTAAAGAATTTCCTGCTTTACGTTACGAATAAATGTGCTTGTCCCAGCGCGCTCTGTTGGTTTCACAGCAATTTCATCACGATCACTAAATATTAAATTTAAAGGTTTCTAATTTTTAACTTAATTTTATCAAAAATCTAACAGATACGTAGATGCTAAAAGTGGAAATATTCATGCAAGGTTTCATTTAAATTCACCTATTTAGGGAACCATAAATATTATTTTTAGGGGTATTTATTGGAAAATACTTTCTGGTGCCTAACATAATTTGGTCAATCTGATTTCTAAAATATCTAAAAAATTAAGCGAGACCAGGATAATTGAAACATTCTGAGGGTAACAAAATAAATAATGTTACCAACCAACTAGCGCTCTTTGTTTTGATTGTACCATCATACAACCGCTTCGGTGGCGTCTGACGATCACTTGAACATCTAAATTTGATTAATAAAATATTTTGTTATATTCCATCGATTTTATTTTTTAAACATCCAAAAATATAGCTACCGATTCATACCTTACCACGGATATTACACGTATCCCTATAATACTTTGGAATCGCTCCCTTTATTTCTATAATTCCCATTTTATGGCAAATTATTTATATTCGAAAGTGCTGCTAGAGCTGGGTCGAATGACACTAAAATCACGAAATCTGACTTAAGTGAACAAAGCTTTGATCAGTTGTTTTGATCCTATGAAACGGGACAAAAATATTTCTAGTAAGGATTCGTCTTCATATTCAAATCTAGCCGATCGTGGTATCGTTCGACCCAGCACGAAGAGCTCTTTCGTATGATTAATTTTCTTCATGTCAAAGAATAGAATCAGTATTTAACTCAATATTTTTTTTATTTATTTCAGTTAAAAGCCGGTCATTTATAAATATTTAAAATCAATCCTTTCCTTATTAATGTCTCTCATTTGAATATGCCACAGAGAAATAGAACGGAATTGAGGAAGAAATAAAGGATGACCGTTTGGCAACGTTATTGAATAAATTTTCACAAATTTATGAAATAAAGTAACTCCATTGGAGTCGGTGAGACGCTTGTGCAAAACCTCGTGCTTCGCGCTATTGTACTAATTGAAAATTAATACAGTCAATGATATTAAACTCGTAACATTTATTTAAAAAATTTGAATATACAAATGATAGCTCATTCGATTGTATGAGAATTTAAACAGATACCTAGGCGATGATTTTGAATTTCTGTTTGATTCAACCCAATTGCCAACACCAGGATCACTCACAGATTCATCAGGTTGCTTGTTCTAAAAGGATAAATATAAAATTAATTTGAGACGGAAATAACCTGAAGTCTCAAGATAGTCCCCAATAATTCATCCTTTTCACGGGTTAATTTAACGTTCTTGTCCTTATGCCATGCGACTGTCCCTTCCAAGTATTTTATCGTATCATTCTTTGAGCTCACTTCCTTTTCTAGTTTAGCCTTTTCTTGCTCAAAGTCGTCGATGGCACGCTGACTTTCCTCCACCTTGATAAAGAGATCACTCGCTCTATTTTCAACTTCTTTCTTCTCAGAGTCCTTAGCTTCAAGCATCACCTCCAATTCCTTCTTTTCATTCTCGATCAGTCCAAGCCTGGCAACTTCGCTGGTGAGGCTTGAATTCAAATTTAAGTATTCACACAATGTCTCTTCTTTTTTGTCCTTTTCTTCTGAGACTTTGACTAACTCCTTCTGAATCTCTTCTTTTTCTTTTGCTAATAATTCCTTATCAAGCTTGTGTTTTTCGATCACTTCATCATTAGCTAGAATTACAGCCGAATATTCTTCATTTTTCTGCTTAAGATCTTCATTTTCTTTATTTGCTTTATCCAATAATTTTTTCTTCTCAGCATATTTTCCAGACAATATTTTATTACCCTTGCAATGATTGCATGCATCTATATAGCTCAGAATACATGCGCCATTGGAACATTTCAAATTTTTCTGTGCGTCGTCCTTTGTCTAAATTTTAGAGTTTTCAAAGAGATTTTTATAAGAAAATTTTTCGCCTACTTTTGCATCGAATCCAGCAAGACGATCAGCTATCTTCTTTTCAGCAGCAGCTTTCTTGGCTTCCTCATTTTGTTTGTTGTTTGAATTGATATTTTCTCTTGGGCTCATTGTTGTTTGCTTAAGGATGTTGTTTTTTTAAATAAATTAATTTAAATGATAGCAATGCTTCAATAGCAAATGCTTTTTTGTATTTTAAAGTTATTAATGTAGTTCGTGGCGAATAAGCGGCTTAATCTATAAAGGGATTCTCTCATTACTTGCCCAGATTCTCAACTATAAGTCAACTAGCTTAAGCCCACACCCCAAATACTAGAATGCAAAGCATTTCGGCAAACAAAATTTAAACCAATAGCCTTTTTAAATAAGCTATGTACATACGAATTTATTACGGAAACACTATACCATTCATCCCCTACATTAACCATTGTTTATATAACCCAGATAATTAAGTGTACCAAAATAGGTAATAGTTTGGAATTCGCCCCCTTTTTTCACTGTATTCCTGACCATTTTTAGATTTTTTGTTTGATAATTTATCATATCTTATTCGAAAGAGCTCTTTGAGATACCAAAATAGGTAATTAATTAATTTTCTTATATTTCATTTGACTCAGCTCGAAGAGCTCTTTCGAATGATATATAATTTGCCATAAAATGAGAAAAAAAATAGAAAAATGGAGGGCAAATTCCAAACTATTACCCCAAAATATTCCCAAGAATTAAAAAAATAAACCTCTATTACTGCTTTCCTTGAAAAATAGAAATGATCAAATTTCCTCCAAGCCGTGCTGAATTCCAGAAAATAAAATTAAGAATTGAATGAAGGAATATTGCTGAAATTCTAAAAAATAATAATTTAAATAAAAATAATAAACAAAAAAACAACGCGCTAATTGCTATTTTACTTTAATGTAATGAAAATGTGTTTCAATAACGAGCAGAATAATTAATACACATTCTCTTAATTAATGCCTCCGCACAGTAAAAAGGGTGTGGAAATATGCCTCACGCCTTTTGAACTCCTTTTTACTTTGTTTTTAAACTCATTTTAGTACCATTAATTGAAATACCTAATAATAATTAAAGCTCTTCGAGCTAGGTGAATCAGATTGATTCGACAATTCTGAACAAAATTATGACTCTTTACTCTTACTCTAATCAATTTATTTTTATTTTTGTTAAATTCTGTGTTTAATTTCTTTTTTTTTCATCTCCCATGATTACCTATTTTATTTGCTTTTAGCAAGTCATCAATCAAAAGGGGATGATAAATAAAATGAAAAACTAAAAAAGGCATTCGGAAAAATAAAAAAAAATAAAATTTATTTATGCTCTCGTTGTGCAAGAAAATATGTAGCTCTAAGAGAACTGGCATTTACTAAAAAAAGAAGGGACTAAAAACTAAAAAAACTGCTTTCTATTTGTGTAATGTAGAGAGGCTGCCATTCAAAGACCAACATTACTTACACAATATTAAATGTTTATTACACAAAACTGCAAAAATAATAAAAAACAAAAAATTCGTGCAAAGAAGAATTGAAAAAATATAAAGAAAAAAAAATATGGGAGGAAAAAATATGATGCAATCCCCCTTCTCAGCTCCCACCCCCTTAACCTCCTCACCTCTCATTCCTTTCACCCCTCCAAAATGATTGATAACACCAATTCCCAAGACGCTTGATGAACAATTGTCCTAGAGAAGCGAGCGATAACTGAATTGGGTTCCCATCTATCTCGATTTATATATGATGTTTAGATGGGGGACGCCCACAGCCGCATCCAAAATTCCTCGCTTCCCTATTGGACAATTTTTACTTTAAGTGTTTGGCGTGTGGTGATTCAGGATTTTACGGAAATTAATGGCCAAGGCAAGTGTCGTGATTGAAAAATTAGATTACATAGTAAAGAGAAAAACAAGTTTACACTTCGAAGGTATACAAATAAGGAAAAGGAAAGACAAAATGAAATGCGACAAAATGGTACTTAACGAAATGGCACACAACAAAAAGGTACTAGGCTAAAATTTAATAGAATGTTACTGACTGATATAAATTATGTAAGTATAAAATTATTTTAAAAAATATCATGGTAAAATAGAATTTCGTACTTCCCTTTTTTCTCATTACGGTAATTCCGAGTTTTGCCCCCCCCCCCTTTTTTTTCCTTTCCTCCTTAAGAATATGCACAATGGTGTCAGTTTTCTCTTCCTCTATTTTCAGTATATTTCTCTGTGGCATTCAAAGGCATTGATAAAGAGATGCTTAATTTTAGTCATACAATTCTTTTTTGCCTTCGGAAAACATTTTAGGTAATTAAAAAAATAATTAAAAACATTGTTTTTGGTATACTATAACATTAGGAGAAAAATTACTTTTATGCATATTCTTAAGGAAGAAAAGGGGGGCAAAGCCGAAAAAAGGGGGCAAAAGCCGATAAACTCGATTAAGGTATTCAATTTTAATTTAATATTGGGGTAATATTGAACCGGACAGACCCTCTTTTTTCCCTACCCAATTTTTCTCCAATTTTTTGTAAAATTGTCAGACTTTTTCCTTTCTTTCATCCAAATTGCCTTTCTAATTTTTGCCTACAATCAAACAAAAAGGATGATTATTTTTTGGTTTAGGGAGGAAAAAAGCGGGTCTGTCCGGTTCAATATTACCAATATCGCTTTTCTTTTTCTGGAATTCTGTAAAAAATTAATCATTTTCAAAAATTAACGGTTCTAGGTTTTTAAAATGTCATAAAAACGGTTAATTTTTGACAAGAAATATCAAAACTTTAGGTTTTAAAACCGGTCGCCAACAACTCAAATTTTTTACTTAATATATTTATTTACATTTATTTTAATATTTTATTGAATTTTAAATAAAAGAAAATGTTTAAAAAAATTTTTTTCTATTAAAAGGAATTCTAATCGGAGTCAGCAGGCAATTCCTAGACTGAGAGCAAAGATGACAGTCTTTCTATTCTTTTAAGAGTAAAGACCAGAAAAAAAATTTTTTTATTTTTGTGAATAATAAAGAAAACGATATTTTATAATCAAAAGGAAGACATCTGCATTAATAAAGAAAGGGAAAAAATTTACATAAAAATGCCGTTATGGTGGAAGGAGGTGCCTAATAAACAATTTTATTAAAGAGATTGATAGAGGTTGACAGAGATTGACACGACTTTTTACAGTTATTACAGTAGTCCCTAAAATAAATTATAAAAATCTAAAAAAATAATAAAACTACCGTATTTATTCTAATATAACGATAGTCTCTAATATAACGACACCCTAGAAGAGGGTTGAAAAATAAGACAAGTCGTTATATTAGAATAAATACGGTAGGTACGGAGAATTTTTAAATTTTCTACTCTCGTATCCCAACAACCTTTTATTATTCCTTTTATTACAACTTACTATTATGAAATAATACAATAAAACTAATATTTTGTCTATTGTTCGGAACAATGTAGTAATAATTGAGGTTTTTAATAAAAACTGGAAATTATTTTTGGGCAGTCTGTCATATTTAATTACTCAATTTTATTGTACATTTTTAAATAAAATGGAAAAATATAAAACAACTCTACTAAGACTAGATAATTACATAAAAATAAAAAAAACTTATTTTTACAATAAATTTAAAAAAGGAAACACTTTACTACAAAGTGGATGTTTGGGAGAACATAAAAAATGGTTAGTAGATAAAGATCTTTTTGCATTAATTTATTTGTACTATCTGACGACAGGCTGGAAAATGTAAAATTTTATTTTTTTGTATTATTAAAAATGGGATCAACCCTAAGTATCACCCTAAGTATTTATGCCCCAAAGTATCGAAAACATATGATCAACATTCAATTTATTTTTAATTTTATTATATAAAAGAGATTGTTCCAACAACGAAATAAACTTCAATTCATTCAATTGATCAATGAGAAAGTGATCAAATGAGAAAGTAGGCATTTTTTCAAAATTTTCGAAATTGAAACCCGAGCGATCGATATTACTCGAAACAAAGCCTCAAATCCCTTAGATTATTGATCACTCTCTCAATTGTCCATTGAACAAATGAATATACAAACACCCGTTTTGATAAACAACCTTCCTTCATAATAAAATTTTAAAAATTAGAAAAATCACATTTCAAGTTTAGCCATTTTTTAAAAAAGTACTGAAAGTGTAGTGGCACAATACCTCGATAACTCAATTGAAGAGGGACAGGAGAGAACGGGCGACGGAGATATCCAATCTTCAGAAAACAAGTTCTCTAAAAAAGAAACACAGAAGCACAAGTAAAAATATTTAAAATGAAATTATGAATGAAGTGCCTCGGGGGAAGATAAGCCGAGCATAAATTTTGGGTTGCCGGTAAACAAAGCAGGCCCTTGTACCAACTCATGTTTTTTGATACTTAGGGTAATTTGATAAAACCGATTCGATACTTTAGGTCAGCGATACATTGGGCGTTGATACTCTGGGTTGGACTCATGAAAAATTATTAAGATTACTGAATTAAAAATAATAATTATAAAAAAAATTTTAAAAAATGCACAAACAATTTTTGTTTTAGAGGAATAAAATCAAATCATCAAATGAGTCAACTTTTTCCATTTTTCTTTACAGATTACAAATTTCTATTAATAAGCAAGCGCTGTAAAAATGCCTATTCCTAATAATATTGGGAAAATAATCCTTTTGAGAAAATAATATTATGACTTAACGATATAAGCTTGAGGGTATTTGCGACATAACTCTCTAATCATCAATGTTTATTATAAGTAGAAAATTGAACATTGCTGAATGACTTGACAAGTAGGAAGGCAAATAAAAATTCTTAAATATACAAAATTATGTAACGAAAATTAAGAAATTTAATACTATGTAAAAAGATTAACTAATATAAAGAGTGTGAGCAAACAACTTGCGAATGGCACAAATTTGAATTTTTCATCTCCTATTTTTGCTCAGGCAAAAAAAATAAATAAATATATATAAAATAAATAAATGCAATAAATTGTAGGAACGAAGCGTAACACTCATCACTCGACACGGACAACTGTCAATCGTTGATTGTCGAGAGCTTCCCACAATGAAATAATAAAAAGCATTGAAAAAATTCTTGACGCTCAATTCAACACGGATCCATTGCGGTAGTAATGTATCAGAAAACTTTTGTAACGTTCGGTTTAATAATATATTGTCTACTACCACTATTAGTGTATTTTTTATACCGTGTGGTTGCTCATAAATAAATAAATACTAAACATGCCAAATACCTAATTTTTATTTTAGCACGCAAGCAATTTCATATTTTTTTACTTTTCAAAGTACAACGATGTAGGTTGTACTTTATAAACAGATTGAAATGTACTTTAAAAATTAAGAAAAGTTAAGTCCAATTTCGTGTTGACTTTAAAGAATTTAAATTTTGTGAATGGAAACACGGCTTTGTTACATTTTTTATCATGTGATATATTTTGTTATGTATCTTTTTTCTGTCAAAGAACACGCACTTTTAAGGTTTAAAACAATTTAGAGGTTAGATAAAATGCTATTTAAATGTAAATATTGTTTCATTTTTAAGCATTTAGATGGATATGTTTTAACAGTGGATTTTTTGATATTATCTATTAATATTCTTAACCAAGTTATTATTAGATTAGGTATTTAATTTAGTATTTGTAAATGTTAAGTTAATTATTCCAAAAGTTATTTATTATTAAATTATACGAATTTAATTTAATATTATTAAATGTGAATTTGTACACGTAGGCGTATACACAAATCTTAATTAGATCAACCACGAATTTTTCACTTATGTCATTCAGTATTTATAAAAGTCACATTGCTAGCAAAAAATTTATTTCTTAAACAGAACCTACAAGTAATTTAGATGCCTACATACCTTGTTGGACTGTCACGTATTAAGTGCCAGATACCCCACATTCATCGTAGTCCCGACTTAAGTAAGCCACCTTGGGTTATTTGTCCAATCTTAATTCATCAGTTTAAACAGATTTTACATAAAAATGTCAAATACAAACACAACACAACCACAAGAAATTACGTTATATGATCAAATTCTACAGTTAATCGTCTCATTAAATAGCACATTTTTTTATATTTCTATAGTTATAAATATATCTTCATTATTTACTTATATTTTGGAAATTGTAACAATTTTGAAGCATAAAAAGTTCCATACACCTTTCTATTGGCTCTTTATTATAAGAGCAATTACTGTAAGTCTTAATAAGGCTATTAGATGCCCCTTGATTTTAAGACGAAAATTCATCTTATAGTAAGGGGTGTCGTTTAGGGAGCTCTCCACTGCGTTTGGCGGATCAGGATATCTCGACCCAAAAAATGTCCGGAAATTTCGTTTCGGATATAGGATCCGGACATGTGGGAATTTACCAGGATTCGCTAACCTTACTCCCCACCCATTAGTCCAAAATTTAAAAAACGATCTTAAATTGGGGTGTAACCCATCTACGGGCATCTTAATTGGCAATGTAACTAATCAAAATTAAATTTTTTTGATCAGGATTTCTATTCATCTTTCGGTTCTTATGCCAATACTAGATTAATTGTAATTACTAGAGGTTTACCTTACAGACTTTATTTAACGTTTCCAAATTGGGTCTTTGCGCTCTTTTTCTTTATGGTTCTACATGGGTATGGAGCTAACAATTTAGCTACAATTTTTATGATGTTGACTCGTTTAACTGCTATTATGTTTTTGATGAAGCATGATAAAGTGAGGAAAAACACATGAGTTAAGGCATAAAATAAATTTTATCTCAAACAGATTTGGAAAAAATTATTACCATTATCAATAATTATCATATTTGGGCTTCCTTTACTTAATTCTTATATTTTGTTCCTGGATACTTATGTTATCATTCCGTTGCCAAATGAACAGAATATGACATTATTTATAATTCCTCCAAAAATGCATGATGTAAGTCTTGTATTTTAATTATTTTATTCTGGTAAGTAGATATTATTGGCATGAATATCTACACACCCTTGATCGACACAAATTTCGATTGAAGGATATCGATAGATCTGCTGGATTAATGGTTATATGTATCAGTCATCTTAAAGAGAAAGTAGAGATAAAGTGAGAAGTAAAGGAAAATGTGGGGATATAACTCAAGAGTACCTAATTTTATTACTAAAATTTCAGAAGCCAGGACCATATTTGTATATTAGCTTTTACTACTCAATTATTTTTCTGGTAGCTTGTGCCATCCTCAATTTTGCAATTTTGATTATTTACAAATTCGTCAAAAAACCTATTAATCGAAGGGGAGATGGAACCACAGATAATCAAACCCGAATAGAACGAAATTTGTTAATTTACGCTTTGGGTACTTTGTTTGGACATGCAATTATTGCTATAGTTACGGTAATTTTTAATTGAAATCTGGTGGATTTTATCATCAAAAATTATTTTTAAAGATATTTCTCTTCGTCTGCCCAACAAGCCATTCAACGCCCGCACTTTTTTCCCTGTTGCCCGTTGTTACGGACATCGGAACTTCTGGATTGTCTTCATGGCTTCTTTTATTTGTCAGTGAAGATTTTAGAAATAAATTTATAAAAGATTGGAAACCTAAATATTTTTCTAGAAATTCTTTAAATAATTCGAGTAATATTATTTCCATTTCTAATCACCGTCATTTAAATGTACGTACTGTCAACAATTTCGTTAGCTCCTTAAATTAGAATTTTTTTACCTTTTACCATTAAAATTAAATTATTGTATAGCAGGAATGTCTCGGGTTATCCGATATCCTAAACCCTTAAAATGACTAAAATCATGAAAAAATGACCTAAACCTAAACCCTTACCCAAACCTAATACTCAAAATCAGATACAAAAATTTTGAGAAGCTGATCCAATATTTTTCCTTAGCCCGTGTCATCCCTGCTGTCTATTCAAATTTATTATTTGTAAATTTAAAAATAAATATTTTTTAGTAAAATAAAACATGTAGATACTGTAATCTCTCATTCTATTTTATCTTAATATAAATAAATAAAATAATTTCCCTTCGATTACATAAGACAACAGATGTTCATATCCCCTTAAAACTAAAGACATTGTGGGGTTAAACAATTGCTTATTTCTGCTAAATATTTTATTGATTTTGAGATCTAGCAATTTATTCTTTTGAATATAAATTGTAAATAACGCAATATTTCTATTGTTATTTGATGAATTTTGGATTAGCAGAATATACTCCAAAAGATTGCCCACTTTGTGGAGTTCCTGTACAGCTGGCTGACAGATTAACTGTTGATAGAGAGACAAGTAGATTACTTAATTATCAGGGATTTAATTAGGTATATTTTTCTTCTGAGTCTTTAGCTTCTGGGCTGTGGGCCATGATGTTCGAACTCTTAGTCGAATTTGACGCGCTTTAAAAATTGGCGCTAGGGGCGTCACGCGAAAATTTTGGCACACAGCTCTCTTAGGATACGTGGGTCCTAAGGTTTACGCATAGGAACACATGAAATTAACATATAATCTAGCCTAGTTTCTTAACTAAAAATCATTTTAATATTAATTTTATTTAGTCCACAAAGCCTGCTTTAAATGTTGTTTCTGTGCTTGTAATCTCGAACAGGGAGCTGCCGCAATGGAACGTTCTTTTTACGAACGTTATGGACCTCGTTGGTATTGTAGAGGAACAGCAGGGAAGTGCTCACTTCTTCCAAATTCTAAAAAGGAAGAAAAACTGAAAGAGAAAGGGTTAGCTGAACGGAAAATAAAAAAATAAAAAAATTTTTAATAAAATTTTAGTTAATTTTTAAATTAAATTCCTTAATAAAATTTTAATTAATTTTTAATTCTCCTCTTTGTTTGCCCTCTAATTCTTTTTAATTTTTGTTTATTAAATTCCGCAGAATTTAGAGGCCCCAATTGTTTCAATGTACTGTTGAAGGTTTTTATTTTATTCCTTTTTATTAATCTTCCAATTTTTATTCCATTTGTTGAAGTAAATATTTTTGCAGGTTGAATTGTTGCATAGAAAGGAGTGCCAAAAAGTCTAGTTCTGCGCACAGATTTGTTAAAAGGGCAGGAATTAGCCTTAAATTATTAAATTTAGATTTTGTTATAATAGGGCCAGTGTCCTTCTATTTTCAAAGATCGAGGTCAAGGTACCGATTCCAAGAACGTGTGGAACCGTTAAAATATAGAAGCCGACAGGACAGTAATCGAGCTATTAAATTTTTTATAATGTCTTACTGGTTCCAGGACTTGGGTTAAGGAAGGATATGCAAGAATCTTAAACCCGTCCAAGGCCGTTGAAGTTTCAATAACTCGTTCAAAAACCCATAGGAGCCAGCCACGAACACGAACCGAGGAGCTTTAAGAATTTTTTAAACAGGAAATCAATGTATATTACAGCTAGGTAACTCTCTCATGGCGAGGCTAAAATAAGCTTTAAAAATATTTTTAAACTATACTTCATAATATAAATTATCCAAAATAAAAATAGAAGGCTTCTTAAAATTGCTAATAATTATTTCTATAGAAAAATGTTTATCTTCACTATCCAGAGTTGTTGGATTTACTACATTTACAGCAACTGAAGGACTTGATTCATATTTAATTTCCTTAAAATAATCAGAAATTTAATAAAAATAATGGAACATACAGAAGTACATTCACGTTTATTTAATATTCTTGTACAGACTTTAAGAAATATTTCAGGATCAGTTGTCCAATAACTTTAAAATTTAATTTTAAAACAATCATCTATTAGAGAAATATTTTACTTAAAATTAATTTGTCCGTCCTCTTTTTGGCAAATTATTTCCAGTTTAAGTATAGCAGAGTAGTTTACATTATCCCCTCCTGGATTGATTACAACTAGAAATTTATCTGAAATTAAAAATTTCTTCGTTTAAACATACATAAGTAGATAATGGGATCGTTATCTCTAATCATCGAGATTTGTTCGGTCCGATCTCTAATTATGAGTATTCTGAAATACAGAGCTCAAGGATCATTACCCCTTTAAAACATTATGTCCGAGTCTTCAGATACCCATAGAGATTGAACCCGAGCACTTAAACTCTCTGGGTCTCCTTAATCTAATTTATGGGCGGATGATAAGTTTTTTAATTTTAACGAGCTAATAACTAGTGAGTATCATTTATTAGTCAGCTTAGCTTAAAGGCAAAAAAAATTGTATCTTAAAGGTCTCATAAGGTACTCTTCCTCAGAAGGTACTCTTCTAGAGTGATCGACTTACCAATTGGAAGGTCTATTAATTCTTTATTTCTCCCAATAATATCGTTAATTATCCTTCTTGAGCACATTTCATTATTTAATTTGTTAAAGTGTCCCAAATTAAATTGTAGATTGCCTTCCTCAGAAGAATAAAAACTTAATAAAATTTCTCTAAAAACAATTTTAAATTTAAAAACCTGCATTCTTCACTATCAAAACTACAATTTTGCTGAGGATTAATTTCTTCTCGTGTAATGAAATTGTTAGAGAGGGAGATTCCATCAAATGGTTTTAGAGAAATCTACAAAAAGTTTCAGATTAACCTTCGTGAAGGACAGGAAGAATGATCCCATTCTGCATTAATTAAAAGGCCAGGAAAACTTCGAATTCACGTTTATTGTTTAGACCTGCGCCTCACCTAAGAGCAGGGAAAGGTATGAGAATCCTAGAAACTAGGATTGTTCTCGTCCAGTTAATTATTGCTTGTGGCGGATTAAAAGCTCCTATTCTTCTCCATTTGAGCCGCCACAGGCAAAGATTAACCGGTCGTGAACAACAGTACTATGATTCAGTTCCCACTGTATAATAAACCTTTTAGATAAAAAATTAAAAAATTTTTTCTTGCCTTCATACAATCCAGCAAATGTTTATATGTTTTTAAATGATTTAAAGTTGTGTTCCTTCCTTTGTCTGTCATTTTTATTTTTTTACGGAAATTGTTGAAGTCTTTAAAGAAGATATAGGTATTTTAAATTTATTTTTATTAGAATTTACCTATTGGCAAAATCCTAATTGTAGGACGAGCATTTTTGATTAAAGGGATTAATAATTCATCTTTTTCATTTTCATTAAATCCTAATTTAATTGACTCATTTTTATGAATATTATTTATTAAGATTATATTGTCTTGGTCATTATCTTCAATTGTCTAAAATAGATTTCTTGACTTTATTAATTTTGTTGAAGGAGTACTTAAGGGTATCATACGGTATGAGTGATTGTTGAAGTGCTTACCCTTGTATGAGAGACTTATGCCTACAAGAATGGAGGCTTATTCACTCCTTTGACTTGAGTGATAGGAACACCTTTTAACTTTCCAATTCCTTTTTTTAAAGTGCCAGGGAACGATATTTAGTTATTAGTTCTCTCTCATCTCACACTATGATACTAATAACCCTAATCAGAACTTATTTCCTAATCAGGCTCTTTATTACAATTATTTCAATACCTGAAAGCTTTTTAGATCATTTTTCTTGTCTTCAAATAATTGTTGATTAGCCGAAGTAATTCCATTAACAAATTTATTTGTAGGGTGAGAAGTGGGATAATTATTATAATTTCTTGAATTCATAAATGAAGGAGGGGTACATAAATGGGCATTGTGAATTAAAAATAAAATTAAAATATTTTTTGATATTGAATCCATTTAAAGATATTTTCGTATTAAAATTTTGAAAGAAGGAATTTTAACTTTCTTATGAAAATTTTTGACTTTATGAATATTTTCGCGGCTTTCTCAGCATTTTCCTTACATTCTCCGTTTTCACTTTTTTTGCTTTACAAGAAGGGAATTTAATATTTTTCCCTCAATTTACACCTTTTTAAAAACATATTTGTATTGCTCTTCCCCTGCCTTTAAACGTTACAAAAATACAAATTTTACTAATCTTCCAAAAGAGAAGATTGAAGGCATGGAAGCGTATATAAAGGCAAACACAAAAATAGTAAATATATCTAAAATTACTGAACTGAATCAAATTAAGTTTTCTAATCTGTTTGCTCTTTGAATTAGTGTTCCAGATCCATCACCGGGAACGGCTCTTGGATGACCCCCCGTCCCCATATCTAAAAAACAACCACCTGTGTAAACCCCATGTAAAAAATGAACTCTGAATCAGAACCCGAAGGATTCGACAAACAGACTTTTTAAGCAAACTTTTATCATTAAAAAGAAGAAAGGATAAAAGAAGAGATAAATATATTATTTTTATCACAAGACAAAGAGTAGAAAATTTTTTATTTTTGCTTAGTTATGTCCTGAAAAAATTCATAGCCTGATATACATGCGCCTAATTTAAATTAGGAGTTGGTACAAGAAAATTAAAACAGAATAGTACAGGAAAACCGATACAGGAAAACGAAAACCCAAAGTATGAAAAACAGAAAAAAGAGCAGTCGGATCTCGATTTAACTTAAACCCAGCTTTAAATACACCCTCGATCTTAGATATTTTCGATTTTTTTGATTTCCTCAAGTGTAAAATTGAGATCCGACTTTATATAGCCATGGATCATTTTGTTTGCTAAAAAATTTTAAAATTCAATGGCCAAATAATCTGGCTATTTAAATTTTATATCGCTTAATTATCCGCTTTTCTTATTCTGTTTCAAGCGTTGCGATCTTCTTAACTTTTTATGCTGCTTTTTCCGTTGGTTTTTTCTATTTTTAGAGTTTCTTTTAGGGTTCCTTTTATGTTTCACTTTTTTATGTTGTGTGTTGCTAACATTTTTGGCAAATTTTGATTTTGGATACTGTAGATTACGGCAGATTTTAGGCAAAGATTTTTTTGTTTTGAAGTATGTAGCAACATGATGAATATGTTGTCGGTTTGTCATCCGCTTTTCAAAAAATTTCTTTTCCGCATTTGTTTTCCTTTTCTATGATATTAATTGGTAAAATAAAACTTTTAAATTTTAAAAATTTTAAAAGAAATTTTTTTTAATTTTGAGGAAAATTTTAATAAATTTTCAAAATTTAGTTTTGTTGAATTTTGTGTTAGTCCAGTAATTAGGTAACGTATTTCCCACAAATATTTTTAAATCGAACCTCTCTGATTATATGAACTATTTTTTTACAACATTCACGTTTGTCTTCATTCCGTATCTTGTCAAGCTTTGTTAGTTCACAGTAGGCGACCATATTTAATTTTTGATTATCTTAAAGAATTTAAAAATTTCCGATTTAAAATTTTCCTCAAATACAAAGGCCGATGAATGAATAAATATTCATTTAGTGTTAGGTATGTGTGGGTAGAGTACAAAAGTAGGCTGTAGAGATCGGTCTTGGTCGGTAACCGGGGCGACAAAGACCGCCTGTCCTTGCCCTTTTGGCAAGAATTTGAGAAATAGACGGAACGGGGCTTCTCTTAGAGGAAATATGTATGTTGATAATTCTTCTACAATTAATTAGGAAGGGAAATTATTTGAGGTAAAGTAATTATTCGAGCATATACGGTACACAAATTGATCAAATCACTCACTAAATCTTCTATTCCTTCTGATTCTAGCATTATCAGAATTGGTAATAATCCAAATAAAAAGAATAAAAAAAATAAAAATTGAGGATAAATGCATGATTATTTAATTTTTAAAATTAATTTAATTTAAAATTAAGGATTTTAGAAGCTAAATGAATTAGAAATTAATTTGTTGGCAAAAAATTATATTTTTTTTATAAATCTGAATAAATAAAAAAATTTTATTAGAGAAAGTTTAGTATAGAAAATTATTTTCTAGAAAGAAAAATTAAAAACCAATGGCTTTAATTTTTTTTAAAAATTGAATTGAATTTAAAATTTAAAAATTGAATTTTATGAATTTCAAAAAAATCAAAATTTCAAACAGCGGTTTATTTAAGGCCTTCGTTATTTTTGTTCTTTCACAAAAAATTTAATCCGCGCATCCACAAATTGCGCGGAAATTTTTCCGATTGTTCGTACTCATGGCCACATTAATTTTTGGTCCTATTCTTCTATTCGTCACATGTACGAATTTTGGTAGGTTCTTTCTTTCTTTTTTCATTCTTCTTTCATTCTCTCTCTTCGAGGCATCTGAACCATAAAGCCGCCTGGGTATGTGATCCCTTCTAAGATATTTTTGCCAAATAAAATTTAAATTTCCAGAAAAATTTAACCAAATCTAATCGACATATCACAAGAAAAAAATATTTTTATAGAAGAAATATATACATAACTGATAAAATATCACGCTCAATTATGATTCTTATCTTTATGAAGAATATTTTTTAAATGATGCTTTTTGCCCTGTTCCTTTTTAATTTTTGGTTTTCTTTTTTTAATCATCTTTTTTAAATTATTAACATGATTATTATTATTCTTATGCTTCTTCTCATTCCCATTGTGCTTGTGTTTAAGTTTCTTTAATGGGTTATTGACATGTTTTAGCTTCTTAATGTGATGTTTAATGTGGTGATTATGTTCTTGTTGGTTGTTTTTGTGTTTGTTTTTATCCTGCCCATGTTTGTTCCTTCCAACCCTGTGCAGTTTTAACTTTCTCCCAACTTTCGTCTTCCAGGACGAAACCTCTCTGCATATCTTAGGCAAATCGTTCTTCTTTTTAAAGTATCCGAAAACGTGTCGAATGTGCTGCTCATTAGTTTTATGTTTTTTAAAAAACCGATCGTTCTTTTTCTTCTGAAAATTGGAAAGATTTTTTCCTTAGGAATTTTATTAACCCCCAAACCTTTATAATTTTGTCTATAAGCTCATCACAACATTCACGACGATTTTCTTGGTGTATGACATTAGTTGAATGCCTTTCACAGTAATCAACCATTTCCTTTGTTTTCTTAGCTAGAATTGAATTTTTTTAATTAATTAATTTTTTAGCAGGTTAAATTACTGGAATAATACAGTAATATTAATTACAGCGGCTGGTGAGCGCTTATGATTGTTTATGGGAGAGGGGATTGCCTAGAGGCCTGTCAAGCATGAAGCTCTTTATAGGTATTCCGACCACAATTCCCCACTCAATATTCCTCTATATTTTGGGTACGGTTCCAGCAAAGCTTCGGCCTGCTATTCACACGAGAACGTTTTTCATTGTTCCAATGAAGACAAACGACATTTGTGATTGTGTAAGGGGAGAGGAGGTTGCTTAGAGGCCTGATTAACCCTGAATTCTTCTAAGGTAATTCGATCACATTCACCGTCCAGTTTTCCTCTAACTTTTGGGTATAGTTCCAGCAAGGTTCCCCATAATATGGCATGGAAACCAAAGAAAGATCTATTTCACATTTATTTTACTAAAACTCTTACAAATTCTTGCATCATAAGACGGTAGAATCACAACAAAGAAAATTGATAAAATAAAAATAATAGATAAATTCATTATTTAATTTTTTAAAATAACGATTTTTAAAAGCCAAAAGTCATTTAGAAATAAAAATTAATTCTTGTTTGGCAAAAATTTTATTTAAAAACATCTGAATAAATAAAAGAGTAAATTAATAAAAATTTAAAATTTGGAAAGAGCGAGAAAAATTAAATCCTGTGACAATAAAACTTGGAGATAAGGCTTAGCTTTGATAGTCAAGAGAAAATTGCGAATTTTTAGAGGTTATTGAGAAATTTTTTTAATGGAAAAAATTTTTTAAAATAAAAATGGAGACAAATTTTTAAGAAAATTTATTTTAAATATCCCAATATTGTTCCTAAAAATGATGTTCATAAAAAGGAAGGGATGGTGGATTTCTTTGTGGGATAAGTTAAAAGAATTTTTAAAATGTTTGACAAAGCTATTTTAAGCCTGCTTCCTATCACGTGATCAATCTTCTCTCAAATCAATTTTATAATTATACCTTAAATTTTAAACAATGGAAAAAGATTCGATCAATAAAAAAATGATCAATTGCCAATCTCTCTGTTGTTGAGAGAGAGAGATTGGCTTCCCCCCTCCTCCCTCCACTCTCGTGGCAGGTAGCAACAAATACAAATATTGTCTTATTGGCACATTTTTATGTCCCACAGGCAAGGGGTTGCTTTGGCGGTTTCATGGGACTGCTTAAATGATTTGGGACTGTTTCTATGACTCCTGCTTCGTTAATTTGGTGATTTTTGATTAATTTTTAAACAGGTCTTAAATTAAATCTTCTTAAGGAATGAAAATCAAAAATTATAAAATTTATTAAAAAATGTGCTTATAAAATTACAAAAAATTTTAAATTGATTTTTAAAATTTTAATCACAACAAAGTTTCATGTCCGCTAAACAAAATACTTCTTACAAGTTCTCCTTTACCAAGACACATTTCTATACGTGTAGATTTTCGACTTATAGCGCCTATTGTTGCTGGAGTACTTGGCTGTTAATTTATAAAAATTTTTTAAAGTAAAAAATTTTTGCGGGAATTTCCCTTAATGAGAATGACAAATGATCCCATTTAGGGAAAACTCCAAAATTTTATAGGATCCAAAAATCCTAAGTGGAGTAATGAGGGCAATCAAACGAGAGCCTCAACTAAAGTGGGCTGATCCTGGAAAATTTCTGGATATCCTGATTCGATATCCGAACCGAGATTTTTGGATCGCCTATCATTTTTCGGATCCGGAGCCGCCAACCCTACCCTCAACGGATCTTTTATTAATCTGAAGGAACAAGAAAATTCCTCATCTCTAGCTCTATTACCTGTGAACTAGAATCTTCCCTCTCTTCACTTAAACGTTCCAAATGGCTAAGTGGAGATGGATAATTTCCACCACCAATATTTTGTCCAATAGAGGATCTTCTATAATATGGGGGTAATGCTGGCTGTTGTTGCTGTGTTTCTTCAATATTATCCTCATCTTCTTCTTCTTTAATCTGTCCAGCAGCACATTGGCCGTTTGGCGGGGAATGCCCATTTGGAGGATTTATTGAATCCCTTCTCATTTGCTGTATGGAAAAACGTTTGGCCAAGTGAAAGGGAGAAGCGCTTTTTAGGGAGGGGATTGAGAGTCGTTTTTTGATGGATTCTGCATACGAGGCCCTCTTTTCGTCATGGGCGGTAGTGTGTAATGGAAGTGAAGATTCCAACTTAAATTAAAAATTTAACAAATTTAAGAGTTAATAAATTGAGAATAAAAAGCAGCTTTCCAAAAATTAGAGTTAATCGAAGGTTAAAAAAGCTGTTAGTAAAATATGTAACTAAGAAATTTTTGATAAAGGGATAATGAATAAAATAAGCATATTAAAAATGCTTACCGAAAATAATTGTCCACAGAATATATTGCTGTTATCCGATTTGGAGCAGACAAACTTTAAAGCAAAAAATAAGGATAACGTTAAAGCTTTAACGAATTTAAAAATTTTTTAAATTTATCCTTAAAATTAGTTTGAAATTAGTCCTTAGACAATTTTAAATATTTTTGCTTTCTGACCATTTTGAAAAATATATATATCGTTTAATTTATGCGCTGAGAAGTTTTAAAACAAACAAAGGAGAGAAAAGAGAGAAAAAAATAGATAAAGGAGGAAAGAAAAAAATAAAAAAAAGAAAGAAATAGAAGAGAAATGAAAATAGTTAGAGAGTGTATAAATAATTAGTGTTCTTTAGCCTTATCTATTAACCGACTTAAATTTGTTTATTTCCAAATCTTTTATTTTTGATATTCTCCTACACTTTACCCATGGGCCGCTTCGGCGGACTATCTTTAGTAGAAGAAAGCTGGTGGGGCATGCACTTCGGTGCACTGTGCAGCCAGTGGACACTACTGATAGATAGACATTGGTGGCTGTGCGTTCTGGCAGCACTATTGGTGGCAGTGCGCTTCGAGTGGCTTTAACGTCCAATAGTGTTTGTGCGGTGGCAGTCACTGGTGACCATGGGTGAAATTTTGGAGTGTCCATGTGCCGAATTGTACATGGGACCTGCCCCTTGCTTGGGGGCTTTTTAATCTTGGTCCAAGAAGGATGGGTCTTAAAACTTGTGTTTATCTTATATTATTTTTGAGTGTTAACAAAAAAATTTAAAAGCAAAGCAACTCAAAATTAACCAAAGAATTTTTAATTTTAAAAGCTTAAACAAGTCCAGTAAAACTTACAGAATTATACATTGGCTCAAAAACATTAATTAATTCAGTTCTCGGGTCAAGTCCACCAAAATCATCATTCATCCGAAAGGCACGTTTTAGAGTTAGAAAAACTTCTTTTCGGAGTGCCGGCTGGCAAATCAAATAAATGTTTGGACGAAAAGCACAGGCACACAAAACAAGGAAAGAAGTGAGATCAATTGAGATTAAGTAAAATCTGTTTAGTTAAATTAAAATGAATAAAACTTCAGAAAATTTTTTAATTGAGCCGGTTCTTTTTATAACTAACCATGAAGTTTTTTGTTCTTCTCCTGGAATAAGTCTCAAAAAACGGTCATGGTAGAAAATTTCTAAAGGGCTATTCAATCTCTGGTGTAATATCCGTTTTATGAGTTATCCTTCGGATCCTCAAGCTGAGTCCTATGTGCCCCTCTAGGTGTCGAATGCTTATAGACAGAAATATAGGAAGGTCCCCAAAAATTTAAAACCATGGGGGATATTTGAATCGATCCTTTTCGGAGCGATCCCGGACTAAATAAAATCCAGTTTCGGTACTATTATAATTGGTATCGTGAATCTATGTGGGTATTACACGATAATCAACTACTATTTAATATAGTAATAAACTTACTGTAGATAATCAGACATAAGAGAATCCTTATCAATATGTTCCCAAGTAGTAAGCCTAAAATTTAAATAACTATTGAAATCTTTGATAATTTTAAAACTAACGCGACGCTAATAATGTTCGAAACAAGGTATGTACAAACAACCAAAATTGTTGTAATTGTCGCTGCTCTAGTTATTTTCTAGAAAAAAATTTTTTAAAGGGTTTTTTAAGGTTTCTATCTATTTTTCTCATTCAAGAATTTTCAAAAATTTTCCAAACTTTTCCAGAAAAAAATTTTCCAACCTTTCTTTTAATTTGTTTAGCGGTTGCCGTGGATGAATTGAGCAGTTGGAACTGATAATTTTCTTTTTCATATCTTGCCAGAACGTGAATAATTTTAAAATTGAGAAATAAAAGTGCAAAGAATGGAAAGAAAATTGTTACAAAATTGCGGTAGTAGAAACGAAAATACTAAAAATATTAATTAGAAATTGAAGGACAAAAAATCACCAAATGGTAGTCTGTGTCAAAAACGAAATCTGCAAATCCAATATCAATTTCTGACATTGTATCAGCACATTCATTGCGATAAGAGATCTGTTTTTAATTTGAAAAATATTTATTTTCTACAGATCAAAGTAAGGTATTACGCCGAACCTTCGGGGTTTGGAGTGTCCGGGATCGGAGTTTGCCAGAAAGGCGTGTATGTTGGGGTTCGGGGTCCTTAAAGAATCTTTCAAAAGTATTCCTAACTATCGAGGTATCCGTCTCGATCTCTTATCAAGGTTGGTCTCTAATAGCTACCAAAAATAGGGCTATACAACGATCAGCCAAAGAAAATTTTTAAACAAATGAAACACCTTAAATTCCAAGCAAATAGTAACTTTAGAAAGAATCCCCATCAGGATCGCAAATAAAATTACGTATTTTCTATTTCTTTGGATCACACGAATATATCTTGAATTTGCCGTTAAAAAGAAGCGTTCAATCGTTGCTGCAAGACTGTCATTGAAAAAAAAATTATATTTAATATTCAAAAAATTAAAAAATACATTAGGAATGAGCCTGAAGTTATTGCACAATGAGAGACTGTAATCATCGGCACCATGTAATAATGCCTAAAATTATTGTAATTTTTTGTAATTGAATCAACCACAAGGGCTATTTAAACACTCTCATATGCTGGGGGAGTGTTAAGGATTTATAAAGTTGCTAGTAGTGGGGATGTCAATGACTTGCTGCCTCAGGGACTCGATTGCCTCTCCACACGGAGCACCCCTGATTAAGGGTCTACAGCAAGGCAAAGGAACTACATATTCATGTAGAGGACTACACTAAGGCAGCCTCCCTCCCATGACTACACTAAGGTAGCCCTCAACAGCCGCCAGGCATTAACCTGTATCCTCTGTTAGGTGCAAGTCGGACATGTTAAAAATTTTAATTAAAAATTCACCATATCCTAAATAGCGTTAATGACTGTAAAAAATCCATCAAAACATTCATTGACATTAGAAAAATGTAGGAACTGCTAATAAGAATATCAAAAAGGGCAATAAACATCATATAACAATTGAAAGAGTGACGATGATGTTTGCGTGTTGAAAACAAATAAAAGAAAAAGGAATTCTCGAGAATAGAACAAAGTGCTATACTTGTGCCAATACATGTAACAATAACGAAGCGTAATTTAGTTAGAGGGGGTTCCTATTTAAATAAATATAGCTTTTTTATTTAGATTAGTAGAGTTGGCTTAGGCTATAACTTCGTTAAGGATTGTCGAATCCGGGAAGCCCTAATATGGTTCGATGCGCTTCGAAGAGCTGAATCGAAACATACCAAGCTGTCTCTGATTTGACAATTCTAAACGAAGTTATAGCCTCAGCGGTAGGTTGGGGTGTAACCAGTAAAGTTTAGTAAAATTTAATTTTCCTGAAGTATAGGTTTGTAAAGGGGATGTTAGGTTGGGTTGATAATCCTGGGAAATCCAAATTTCCGATCAAAAGTTTTCTGATATCCCAGCCTTTTCTCGAATACGGATCCGTTAACCCTATTGTTAGTTTTTGAGGCATTTTTAAAAATATCACTTAATTTCAAAAATTTTCGATTTCCTTGAAAACGGTTAATTTTTGGCAAAAAATATCTAAAATTTTGGGTCTAAATCGGTAGCCAAAAACTTTAGTTTGAAATTTTAATTTTGAGTAAACTCATAAGTTTTACGATTACAAAAGTTACATCATAAAGACATTTAGACATTGCACCACCCCCTTCAGCATCATTGCCAAAGGTATCATTTATTATTGAATTTGCTGTAGAATTAATTGAAGTATTTATAACGGGATCAGGATTACTGCCAATATTGCTGTCTTCAAATAAAAATAAAGAAGCTGTGTCAATAAGTGATTTGAAGGAGGAGGTTGTAGAATGATGAAGTGAGGAAATGGTTGAAGGATTATTGTAAAAAATATTTTCTTCATTCATTCTAATAGTTAAACTGCAAAATTTGAATTATTAGATCGTCTCATACACATTTTAATTATGGTTAGCGGTTCCTGGGAAATCTCCGGATACCTGGAACCGATAACCGAACCGAAGATTTCGGTTACCCTAGGGTTTGTCGGACGCCATCCTTAATTTTAATGGGATGTTTAACCCTATATCCACGCCCATTTATGAAAGCATAAGATTTTTTTGGTCTTTTCATTGTTAAATTTCTAATTTAATTATGAAGCTAAGTCTCTAGGCTACAAACTAAGATATAAACAAAATCGAGAAAAATAGTTATCCCTCAAAAAGCACGCGATAATAATGAAAGAACTTCTTTATGGAACGGCCTAATAGTTCAAAATGCTTAATTTAGCACTCTTTATAAGGGATTCCTAAGGATTTTAACTGAGGATATTCAAAATATGATGTAATAAAAAATATATAACAAAGTAAATATTATCGAGAAATAACTAAAAAAGAAGCAAACAAACAAAACAAAAAGATGAATTCATTGAATTTAAAGAGTAAAAACTCTCGTTTTATGAATAAAATTCAAAGAATAAGGAAATAAAAAATAAAATAAAGCTTCTTCTCCGTCAATAAAAGGTAAAAGTTTAGTCCCGAGCAGGATCCCGCGACCTCCTAACATTTATTACTAGGGTTGTGGTTTCTCGGAAAATTTTAGGATATCCGAAACTGAACCGAACTGAAAAATAATCGTTTCTTCGGTTAGGTTCAGGTCGGTCCAGAACCGATAATCCTTGTTATTACTCTTCGCTCGCATGTAAAGTTGCTCTACCGCTACTCTTTTAGTAGATCCTAACCCCCACCTATTAAGCGTTTTAAATGCTAGCCACAAAAAATGTCATAATTATAATGCTAATAATAAACTTTAAATGTTTGTCTAGTTAATTTACATTTATAATGTATGTATCTAGTGAATAGAAAAGCCTATTAATTAGAAAATAATTTGGATACATTTCTGAATTTTTTTTGACTTAAAAAAATTTTTTTAGAGTTACCAAATAAAAATAAATAATAAAAAAAATTCCTAAAATAAATTTAAAAATTAAAAAAAAATTTTTATAAAGCACTCAGATTTTTTAAGTTAATTATTTTCAGAACACGTTCCAGCTCAGTGAAAAATAATTTAAACAAAATTTCTATTTAAAGTAGTCTAAAAATTTAAATAAAATTATTTTTTAAAATGGAAGTATATTAAAAATATTTTTAGAAATTTTCTAATTAAGGAAATTTAGGTGCAGAATAATTTTTAATAAAAAGAACGTCATTTTCTAAGATGAATAAAAAAATTTTTTAAAAGAAGTTTTTGATAAAATTTAAAAATCAAATAAAAATAAAATTGAATTGTTTTATTTTAACAAAAAAGGAAATAGAAGAAACAATTTTTAAAGGAAAATTGAAATTAAAGAACATTATTTATGATGGATAAATATAGATTTGTAGGATAAAGTAGTTAAATTATATTTAAAAATTTTTTTATATAAATTTGATGAAAATTTAAATTATTTTATAAAAATATATTTAAGTGTATTCCAGGAAGGTTAAGGTTGTTGAATCCTAGAAAATCCCTGGATATCCGGATCCGAAATCCGAACATAGATTTTTGGATAGGCTGACTTTCTGGATCAGGATGATGGCGAATCAGCCAAATCTAATGGTGTTCAATAACTAATTACCGTTTCACTCGATTAATTCCCCTCCCTCAATAATTCCCCACACTCGATTAATTCCACATGCCAAGGATGGGTTGAAATATAAATTCCCCAGGGGAATTAATCGAGTAAATACGGTAACTAGCACCTTTCCACAAGTTAATGAATAAAAAGCGATTTTATAATAATATAAATAATCCATGTATTATTTTTAAAAATTAAATAAAATTTTGTAACCATATTAAATTGATATTTAATTAAAAAATAGAGAATATTTAATTAAAAATGCTTTTTTCCAACAATCTATGGTCACACATCCCAAAAAGAAAGAAATTTTTTCTCCTTCTAAATTTAATTAAAGACAATTTTGGCAACATTGTAAAAGAAATAATTAAAATAATGAGGAAGCTTTAGATTAAATTTTAAAGAAAAAAAAGACAAAATTAAATATAAGGCTTAAGGATAAGTATCAGGAATGGGCTGGGACACCCGAAACTCGATAATGTCGTTTTGACCCGAAAGCCAATCCAAGGAAATTTTGAAAACCCAATCAGAAATCCGGTCCATCCCAGACGGACTGTATGCCTTCTCGTCCCTGGAATTCGAGTAAGTTGAGTTTTTTTTGAAAATCCCTCCCCCTTGGCGAAAGAAAAAATCCCGTCTGGTAGAACACTACTGACAGGGACTAAAGACCTTAAATTTAGAGATAAAAAGATTTAAAAAATACATAATAATAACCCAATTGAAAGAATATTTTAAAAAGAAAATAAGCAGACCAAATATAAATAATTTGGCTGAGTGCCATCCCCAAAGGAAACGTTAATTTTTTGTTTTGTTTAAAACAAGCATGTAATAAAGCTATATAAAAATGCTAAAAATGCCCTTAAAAGATGCCCTTCCTGTTGGAGCGAATAAAAGAAAATTAATGGGAATAGCTTTGTGCTAGTCATGGAAGAAAGAATTTAAAAAATAAATCTGTAAAAAATATTTTTTTAATTAATTTAAAATCTTGTCCGGTCAACTGAAGATGCTGGTTGACAAAAATAAAGTATAGTAAAGGTGAAAATGGCTAAAGCTATTTCTCCTTCAGCTAATGCATGAGGTTACTCAACAGCTGGAAGTGAACCAGCATCTATAGCTAACCGGACTGAATGTGTCCTTTTGTACATCTCCGCCTCCTTCATAGATGTAGGAATTAAATATGTGCCTTACTTAAATAAATGCGAAATAATTCAAGGACAATAGAGGGATACTAGTAAATCCTTCTAGGAGGTGGAATAGAAAAATTAACCTCTTAACTAAATTCCCTCTAATAATTTTTAAATGAAGTGGTTTCAAAAATATTTAGGGATTTACTTTATTTTGTTCTTTTAAAGGATTTGTTTGTCCTAAAATCTAAGGAATTTCTTTTTAAAAAAACTTTTTGAAATGTTTTTGAATTTGAGAGAATCCTTGAGGGAATTTTAAAAGTAAAAAATGTGTTTTACATTGATTTTGAAAGTAGTAGATTTATTTTAATGGAAAATTCAAACGTTTTTATTTTTGTTAATTTTAGGGAAATATTTTTTACGAAAATTAAAAAATAATTGATATTTAACCAAATAATTTTAGTATACAAGTATTTGGAGTAATTAAGAAGGGATTTTGGTGGATTAATAGAGATATAGAGAGATTTGTGTGGAATATGAGGGATATCGATAGATTTGGGGATTAAAAGTGATATTAAGAGGTTAAAAGAATTTTGTGAAGAATTTTATTAATTTTTAGATCCCAAGAATATTTTTAAAATTCTTGGGTGATTTTTTGAAAGCCAGTATGGAGAGAAAAAAAATTTTTAATTTTAGTAGGAATTTTCAAAAATCATAAAATACATCAAAAACCATTTAATTATAATTTTGGCTTAACACCAAAATAATTTTAAATAAATTTTAAAAAATATTCTTTGCTTCTATTTTATTTCTAAATAAACAATTTTGACAGCCTGAGGTTATAAAATTTAAAGAAATTTTGTTTGACAAGAAAAAGTTAATAAAATTCAACACATCAAACAGACCCTAGGGTGAAGATTAAAAATAAATGAACATTGAGGCAATAAAAAATAAAATAAAAAAATAAATTTATGTAAATCCTATAGAGGGGAATGAACGTTTCTGAGGGAGAGTAAATGAGGGAAAATGTAACGGGAAATCATTTTATGCAAAAAAGAAAATTTGTGTTTTTGACGGAAAGGACAGAGGTACGCTAGGTTTAAATGTACTAGCGTCATAGGAAGATAATAAATTTTGAAAAAATAAAAAAATAAATAAAAAAATAAATTTTTAGACAGAAAAATATTTTTAAAAATTTTAAGAATTATTAAAAAATAAAATTAAAAATATTTTTCTAATATCCACCAAGAAAAAATATTTTTCCCAAAAAAATTTTTTAAGGAACAAAAACAGCCTGAAATAATCTTTTAAAAAAAGCTTTTATTTAAAGCTGTTTAAAAAAAGTTTTTTGAGTGTTTATTGGCAAAAGTGTGTGTTTTGGCAAACATAAGTAGTTAATAATATTTATTTATAAACAAAATAATCTTTAATCCTGAGGAGAATAAACACTTGAAAAAATTGTTTTGCTTAGATTTGAAGTTTTTTGTTTTAAAAATATGTACAGTTAGGGACCCGTGTATAAGTCCAAGGAATATTATAATAATGTTATTATGTCCCTAACCCTTAAAAACGCCTGCTTTATTAGTACATACATATAAGGGATGGGACCTATCGAAATTTAAAAGACAGAAGAGGGAAGAAAATAAAAACGGAAGATGAAGTCGGAAGGGCCAAAAAGGGAAGTAGGCGGAAGATAGAAACGGAAGAGATCCCATCCTTTGAGATTTCAATTACGGTGCCCTTCAGATTAATTAGTTTAATTTTAAAAGGATCGCGCTGTTTTGATCCCGAAATAGGAAATTTAAGTTAGTGAATTTTAGTTTTTTTAATTTTAGCCCTGTCAGATATCTAAAAGTTTATGAGAAATTTTTTTTATTTATTGTTAACCTCCATTTAATAATTTAATCGTATAAAATTTTAAAATTGGTTTAATATTAATCAAATAATAATTTATTATAGAGATATTTTTGGCACTATAAATTCCCAAATAGGGCCAAAACTTGTTGTATTTAAAAAAGAAAAATGTCAAGTGTGGGATTTAGGAGATTGGCATTTGTAAAAGAGAAAATATTTATAAAAAACATCAAAAATCTTTAAAAAAAGATTGTTCAGTTAAAATGTTCTTCAAAAAACAATTCCCCTGAGAAAATGCAAAAATAGGAGAGAATTAGAGTAAAGTAGTGAAGAATTGTTTTTTGAAAAAAATATTTTTAGGCGCAAAGGTTGAGGGAAGGAGGAGGGAAGGAGGATTCCATTTTTGGAGTTTTATTTTTGACAAATAAAAAGATTTTTTATAGAAAGTTTTGAATTAAAGAAATTAAAAAATGATATCACATTCTCTGACGTTAATAATAAAAAGTATTTGTGGGCGATTTTTAATTCAAAATTTATTTAAAAAACAGCCTTTATCAGCCGTAACTCAGCTTTATTTAATACTCCAAAGAAAAACGAGGGATGATCAGATATAGATTTTTTAAAATAGATTTTGGGAATGAGGGGGAGGGGCACTAAAAATTTTTAATTAGCAAAAAGCAGCTCTAACTCGGCCTTTAATACTCCAAAGATAATCAGCTAAAGATTTATAAATAGAAAATGCGACTTTGGAGGTAGGAGGCATCGTAAAAATTTAATTCGAAAATGAAATCCAAAATATTTTTTATTAGTTTTCCTGATTAATAAAAAAATTTAAAAAAATATCAAATTACTAATTAGTTAAAATAATAAAATAAAATAATTAAATATATGTAACAGATACCAATAAAAAAGCTATTTTTAGATTCAATTAGATTTTATTAGCTAATCTTAATTGTTAAGGACCAACTCTTAAATAAATTTTATGTGTAAATAATTTGACAAATAAATTACATAAAAGGTAATTTAACTAGAGACCGGGCTGGGAAGTCAGTCGAGAATCGTACAATATATCCCAGAAAATATCAGTCTAGATTATCGAAAATTTTTGTTCAATATTTCGTCTCGATCTAGTCTTTAAATTGAACTAAATAAAGAAATTATAGAAAAAAAATATTCCTAAAATAATTTTTAAATGTTAAAAATAAATAAAAATGATGATTAATTAAGGCAAAAAATTTTTTCATTAAGAAAAAAATTAGGTTAAAAAATTTTCTCAGAAGGAATACAAATACCTTAATTCCCCAACCTCACTTTTATAAATAAATTCGATAATGAAATTAGTGTAAAGCTTCTTATTAATTATATCAGCAGACACAAAAGTTTATTTAAGCGCCCGCTTCCCCCACATAATCCTCAAGCTTTAACCGCCCGCCTTCCAAATTATGTTCATCCTTGCCGGCCGCTAATAAAACTTTTAAAAATGGAGTGAGAGAAAAAATTATTTCTTCTTTGCCCCCAGAAAATACATAAATTGGGGGAAGAAAAAAAACTCTAGGTGAGGATTGAGGGGGTTCAACAAATGCTTCTGGATAATAAAATGAAGAAATATTCTTTAAAAAAAGGAACAAAGGGTTGGGGTAATTAGAAAAAGATTTTGAAAGTATAAATGGAAGGAAAGAAGATGGATGTGTCGCCGGATGAGTGGAAATAGATGGATTGCTTGTCAGGTTTCTTTGGGGTAAAGAGGGGAAAGGATATATGGATGTGTTCAGGGATTTGTTAAGTTTGGGGTCTTTTCTGAGAGGATTTGAAAGAAAGAAACAAACGAAATTTAAAGAACAATTGGTTGTTAAAAAACAAAAATAAATGAAAAAAATTTATCGATGCGAGATGTGAAAAATATACAAAAAAATAAAAAGGATGATTAAGAACTCAGCTCGACGAATCGAAGGATAACTAAATAGACTCATTTGGAACAGCCTCTTGACTAAACTACAGCCCCGAAACTATTCTATATACCATAAAACGAGTATTACACCAGAGATTGAACAAGGCCTAATATATCTCGTTCCGAAAGCTGCCGGTCATGGCCGTTTTTTGAGACTTGTTCCAGGAGGAGAACAAAAAACTCAATGTTTAGTTAAATTAAGAACCGGCTCAATTAAAAAATTCTCTAAAGTTTTTTTCAATTTTTTACAGATTTTACTTAATCTCAATTGATCTCACTTCTTTCCTTGTTTTGTGTGCCTGTGCTTTTCGTCCAAACATTTATTTGATTTGCCAGCCAGCACTCCGAAAAGAAGTTTTTCTAACTTGAAAACGTGCCTTTCGAATGAATGATGATTTTGGTGGACTTGACCCGAGAACTGAATTAATTAATGTTTTTGAGCCAATGTATAATTCTGTAAGTTTTACTGGACTTGTTTAAGCTTTTAAAATTAAAAATTCTTTGGTTAATATTGAGTTGCCTTGCACCCTGTATATTTTCCAAAATTCATTCCATATGTTTATTTTAAATTTTTCATAAATTTCAACAAAAAATTTTTTTGAGTCTTTTTGAATTAAAAATTATGCCACAAGTTGCATGCTCTAGCAATTAATGTCCTGCCCAATCCCCATTGAAATTACCTTTAAATGAAAATGGCCTTAGGCATTACGAACTCAAGAGTCTTAGAAAGTTCTCCCTACTGTGAATTTGCAAAAGTTTGATATAGTAATGATGTATAAAAATAATCTAAATAAATTTTTAGATTTTACATGTTAATTAAGACTGTGTAAATAGTTTTAAGTTTAAATGCCCCCTCCGAATCGGGGACGGTCCAAAATTTGTGCCCCCTGCACGAAGGCAGGGGGACTTGGGTTGCCCCCTGCACGAAGGCAGGGGGACTTGAGTTGCCCCCTGCACGAAGGCAGGGGGACTTGAGTTGCCCCCTGCACGAGGCAGGGGGACTTGAGTTGCCCCCTGCACGAAGGCAGGGGGACTTGGGTTGCCCCCTGCACGAAGGCAGGGGGACTTGAGTTGCCCCCTGCACGAAGGCAGGGGGACTTGAGTTGCCCCCTGCACGAAGGCAGGGGGACTTGAGTTGCCCCCTGCACGAAGGCCGGGGGACTTGAGTTGCCCCCTGCACGAAGGCAGGGGGACTTGAGTTGCCCCCTGCACGAAGGCAGGGGGACTTGAGTTGCCCCCTGCACGAAGGCAGGGGGACTTGAGTTGCCCCCTGCACGAAGGCAGGGGGACTTGAGTTGCCCCCTGCACGAAGGCAGGGGGACTTGAGTTGCCCCCTGCACGAAGGCAGGGGGACTTGAGTTGCCCCCTGCACGAAGGCAGGGGGACTTGAGTTGCCCCCTGCACGAAGGCAGCGGGACTTTATGGGGCGCCCAGACTTAGTTTATTATTTTAAAACAATTAATTTTGCAAATAAGCAATTTTTAGACGGTTAGTAGAGAAGACTGAAGAGCCTATTTATTTATACACTCTCTAACTATTTTCATTTCTCTTCTATTTCTTTCCTTTTTTATTTTTTTTCTTTCCTCCTTTATCTATTTCTTTCTCCCTTTTCTCTCCTTTATTTGTTATTAAAACTTCTCAGCGCATAAATTAAACGATATATATTTTTCAAAATGGTCAGAAAGCAAAAAAATTTAAAATTGTCTAAGGGCAGATTTAAAACTAATTTTAAAGATAATTTAAAAAATTTTTTAAATTCTTTAAAGCTTTAACGTTATCCTTATTTTTTGCTTTAAAGTTTTTCTGCTCCAAATCGGAATTCCCGAGAAAATTTATTTCTTGATTCTTCCTTCTTTCCATGAATAAGTCAAATTTTTGTAAAATTTCGAAATCGAAACTTTAAATTTTAAATTCTCTGATAGATCCACCATTTTTAATTTTTAATTCGTGTATAAATAATTTTTAATTTGTCACACATTTCTAATTTTCAAAGTTGCCTAGGTAAACTCTTTTCACCTCCAATTGTTCATGTACAAAATTTTAATTCTCCGAGACATCAAAATTTTTCCGTTCGAAACGTATGCACGCACTTAATTTTTAAAATTAATTTTAATACAAAATTGAGAAACAATGCGTGCCGTAAAATAGAAAAACATAGAAAAAAATTTCTTATTCCTCATAAATATTAAGTAATTTGAAAAATTTTTTTTGTTAACTTCTAATTATTCAAATTAATTAAAGAATTAATTAAAAATTTATTTTGAAAATTATTTATTGAAATTTTCTTCTAATTAGCTCATTAATTTTGTAAAATTTAAAATTTGTATTTTTCTGTTGGATGATTTTGTATTAATTTTTACTAAATTCTTTTCAATCCTGATTTAATTGAATATAATTTCTAAATTATGTCTTAACATTTTTTGGCCAGAAATTAAGAGCTTAAGTCAATTTTATATAAGAATTTGCATTCCTTTTTTGGTTTTAAGCGTTTTAAAAACACATTTTTAGTTCATTATTAATTCATACGCTAATCAAAAACAGGTGAATCTTACTTGGTGACAGAAAGGAAAATTTTTTTCTGGTACATTATTATTTCTAAAATTAATTTTTTTCCTGGTTTCTAACACCTTTTTTTTAATTTTTAAAATTTAGGTAGATGGAATTCACTACATTAACGTTAATTTTCCAGTATATCGAAATTCTACCTCTAACAATTTTAATTCCCTGTTCTCTTTTAAATTTATTTTTATTGTGGAAAAGTAGTGTTTTACACAATAATTCGAAAATTATTCTCATTTCACAAAGCATTGTTATTTTTATTTATTCATCATCTCGTTGGTTCATGTAAGCTAATTTTTTAATAAAAATATGTGAAAAGCTTTGGAAAAATCTGGAAATTTGGGAAAGCTATGATTTCCTCAATACTATCACTTTTCCTCGTGTTACTCCTCTCAAATAGGGTTTGTTCCACGTCCCCTTCCACGAAAGTGGGGGAATTTGAGTGATTTTTTGAAAATTCCCCGTCCCCCACCCCCGTAAAAAGAGATAAATTTTTTCCCGTCTCTGGTCCCCCCGTGGCGCTGCCTCTCCGAAAATTTATCCCATGGCAACCCTACTCTCAAGTTCAATCTCTCACGGCTTTCCTTCTATATCTACAACGGGCACCTGTTTATGTCCTTAATTATCTCCATAATATGTACAAATTTAAAACTATTTTTAAGGCTTTTGGCGCTCATCTTCAAACAATATAATCTATTAACGTTGTTAAATCTCCATCTCCAAAGTATTTTATTTGCCTGTATAAGTTTTGGTAATTTAATTGGGCATGTGTTAATAATGGAGAGAACAATCGCCACTATATTTACTGGATATGGACAAACAAAAGTTCCTATATTTGGAATTTGTTCTATTTTAATTTTGGTGGGGAATTTTTTTAATTACCGTAGATGCTGGGTAATTATTGTGTGTAATTATTGTTTCAACTTCAATTAATTTAGTGGAGGCAATTATTCGAGTTTTAAACTTTAAAAACTGAATAAGGCATTTTCGAGAGGGCAATTAATTTTTCAACATTTTGATCTGGAAGAGTGTGGGGGGAGGGGGGGAGTAATTATCTAAGGGAGGGTAATCATTTAAAGGAGATAATTATTCGAGCATATACGGTAAATATAATAATCATAAATAATTTTCAATTATAAATATTTTTAATTTTTTCTAGCTGTGTTTAGTAATTTTATCACAATTATTCAGTAATGTTAAAAACATAAGCTTTGTGAGTATTTTTGCAATTCATTTGTCTTTATTATTCAGCATTTTAGAATTAATTGTAAATTTTAATTAAAGAATTTTTAAGTTAATTTACGTTTTTAGATATTTTCTAGACTGACAGCATTCAATAAAAAAGTTTATAAACAATTTTTAAATAGTAAATCTGAACTTGCCCATAATTATAAACTAAATGAACGATATCAGGTTGGTGTTTTACAATAATAATTTTTTGACATTAGAAGGTCCAGTGAATCTAGTAACTTGACATTGTGGCTAGTGAATCCTGGGAAATCTCCGGATATCTGAGAGGAAAAGCTTACAAGAGTAGGGACGGTTCGTAGTAATCGGTGTCTGGAACCGATTGCATTTTGGCGCCTTATTTTTATTTTTTTTCTGGATCCGTCAATCCTAGACATGACAATTTTATTTTCCGATCTCAATCGAGTTTTGTTTTGACAATGAAAACAGAACCGCATCACCTTCATGCTCAACCATACTAATTAAAAATCAAAATTTAAGCAATTAGAAAATGTTTACACCGGAAAACAATTGGCACCCTCATTTTTCTTCCATTTTATCAATATTTTGTGTTCAAATATTCTTATAATTATTACAAGTTATTTGGTAATCCCCCCAGAATTATTTGTTAATATAATTTATTTTTTCTTTGTGATCCACGCATTTTGTAAATTGTTTATTGAAGTGACCGTAATAACGTAAATTTAAATTTATTTTTTACCAAAAATATTTTTTTCAAATTTTTTCAGATTCCACCCAGTCTTAAATCGAAATCTAAACAGACTAATTTCTTCAATTTTTATTTATTTTAAATGTTTGAGAACCTCAAAAGTGTCTGTTTCTAAAGAAAATGACTTAAACATTTTGACAAGTATCGCAACAAAAGAACAACAATTACACTTTGAAATGCTTGGGAAACTTTGGGAATGATTGAAAAATAAGAAAAAAAAATTTTTTTAGACAAATTTTAGATTATTACTTAGATGGAGCAGACAACTTTGGAAGTGATTCAAAAAACATTTTTGTATACATATTTAACACTCTCGTCTGTTTAAAAAACTAAAAAATTTATCCGAAACTAAAATAAAGAAAGGAAATAAAGAATGTTCTGTGAATAGATAGTTACGCTAAACTGGACTATAACCAGTGTTTGGAAGCTCGTATCAAAATTTGTACTCATACTCGTACCTGTTGACGAAGTACGGGTACGAGCATAAAATGGGCAGGTACAGGTAGAGTAGAGGAAAAAATAAAGCCTTTACGATTACGAGTAAATTTCAAAATTCCAAACACTGGCTATAACTATTTCTCCTTCAGCTAATACAGGTTATTCGGCGGCTAATCAACGCCGCCTCCAGCATAGCCTTAGGACAATAGCTTTAGGCTTTGCAATATTTAAATAAATCTTTGAAGGAAATACAATTAAATATCCATGGAAACGAGGTTAAACAATACGTGTATAAACTAAATTCATTGGGGTTAAATAAAAAAATTGGAAATACCCAGAAAAATATTTTTTAATCAAAAAAGTTGACATATTTTTCCCACATTTGATAAAAATCCTGTAAAGAATTTTTTGAAACCATTGTTTACTAGAATTGCATTAACAACTCCATTAATTGTTGTAATTTTATCATTGTTTGGCAACTTTTTACCATTAAACGCAAAAGAAATAGACATTCCCTTTAAAAATTATATCTTGATCTTGTTAAATACCTAAATATAGATACGAATCTCACCATAGGAATTTTGGAACGAACTGATCCTCCCTATGAATAATAGCGTCTTGTGATTGGGCGTTAAATAAGGCTAAAACATATCCCTCGAAAGTGGATCAAGCTTACATAAGAAGGGAAGTATCGGGTTATCAGAGAATTGCATACACTAACTACTAAATTTTTAAAGAATCATGACACCTCATAAAATTATATTAAAAACTTGCAAATGTGTAGTGTATAAAGAAAAGATTTTCTTCGGTAAAGATTAATCCATCCTTAAAAATATAGTCAACTTTACGTTCAACTTCACGTTCATCAAATTTTCGCCTTCTAATATTCTTAAATGCCAAGAAAGCTGCCTTCATCCCCAAATTCATTTCAACAAATTCCTCTCCAAATTGATCATTAAATTTTTCAATTTCATTGGGGACCTAAAGATTAATTGAAGAAATTTTAAAAATTTTATTTGTGTTCTGATTTGATAGTTGAGCGAATTAAGAATCTAAAAATCTTTCTTGACCCTCGGATATAAAGGTCTTAGGTCTTACATTGTATAGAGTTTGGTCAAGCAAATCCAAGTAGTTATTCACTACTTCTTCATTAGCCTTATCCTTTATCTCTTTATATTGTCTCTCAAAACACTTTAAACGCTTTTTGTATTCAATAAAATTTTCCGTTACTATTTCTTTACTGTCCTTTTTGAAAACATCGTCCAAGAGAATAACTGCAATTGCATGACCGATAATTGAACCAATTAGTGCAAATTTCATTGCCGGAGGCATGTCCTTATAAAAAGATAATTAGTGATCTTCGAGGGTCTGACCCGATTTCCAAAACCGAATCAGACGCTTGGAACTCTTCTTGGAGTTCCAAGAAAAAAAATAAATTTCATAAAAATTACTTACCACTTCATAATTTGGGAAGTGAAGGGCTCCTAATAAAATATAAATTAAATTTTCTTCTATTACTGCTCCATATTTATTGTCAAATGAATAATGATAAAATTTTGCATAATTTGAAATCAATATATTATCACTTCCTGCCTTAAATTGGAACATCGAAGACACTCTCTCAAAAGTACATTCAATTGTATTTAATTCAATTTCATCAAAAGACATTTTTTCATTAAATTTGAAGCATCTGAATGAAATAGAGATCTAGTAAATGGACCGAAAATGATTGGAATCCAAAATTTTATTACTTATTATTAAGGATCTCAACCCCAAATCCCACAAATTTACTCGATTCGGATTTTTCTTCCCACGGCTTTGCTAACTAGACTCTTTACTCTGGCTTACCAAAAACCTCCGAAAATTCAATTTATCGTGTCCTAGTAATATTTTTTTCAAATTATAAGGTGGAATTCTATCAAAGATTCACTATAATTTTGAATAAAAATACGAACGAAAATTCCTTTTTTAATTCATCATCATTAAAAATTTCTTCAAAATGGCCTATAACCATCTTTATATTTTCCAACTTTTCAATCATTTTATTTTTCAATTGCTTTCCCAACCAAGAAGAATTATTTTCAATTAAAATTTTCATAGAATTTTTTATTTTTAAAGCTATATCAGTTACATCTCTTACTATATTAGATATATGTATTTCATTATAAAATACATAAATTCTATCCATAAAAGGTGTAAAATATTTAGCTGTCTGCTCCGAACAAAATTGTTGAAGTTCCGCTTCTGAGTAAATTCTAAATAAATATATCAGTGATTTTAATCTATTAAAAGCCGTATTTCCTCTTATAGAATGCCCAGGAATCCTATTTTTCAGTCACCTTCCAAAGGAGCATTTCATTAGAGGAATGTATCAATTAGAGAGAGGAGGCATTCAATTAGAGAGAGGAGCCTTTCAAATGGAGATAGGGCATTCTATTAGAGAGGAGAGGCATTCAATTGGGAGGGGGCAGTCAATTGGAGTGAGAGGAGGCATTTTATTAGAGGAAATTAGGTACTCAAATTACCCATAGTTGCCCATTAACGCTGCTGTATATTTTCTTATCAGCATCAATTCCAAATAATCCTGCATAATTCTCTTTTCGTCTATAATAGTCCCATTTAATTTTTCTAAAGCTACTGGACAATCTGGAACTAGCATTTTCTGGCGCGGTCCAAAACGAAGAATTTCTTCCCAATTAATTGTTTCTGTTATTTTATTTATTTCATCTAACGTTTTTAATACAAATTTAGGTGATTTCGTTTTTATTTCTTCGGCACATTCTTCTTTAAATTTTTAAGTTATGCAAAATTCAGTTTACAATAAAATAATTTGGGTGGTGGGACAAAAGACAGGCCTCCAAAATATCGTCCAGACAAAATACCGTCTTACCAGAACAATTTCCAGACAAAACATTGTCTTGCCAAATACCGTCCAGACAAACCACCGTCTAGACAGAACACCGTCTTTGCCAAAAGATTGTTAAACATATACCGTATTTTTTTTACATATACCGTATAAGATTTTAACAGTTCAAGGAAGCTATTCATAAAATTCTGGATGGATAATAGAGGAATAAATGAGAATTAAGTAGCTAAAGATATACGAGATAATAAATAACCATTTATTTCTTTAGTAAATTTAATTATTTTTGCGTGATTTTCAACCCACTCTTCAACATTATTATTTAGATTATTTCGTTTAATAAATTCTTGAAGAATTTTCTTTAAATTAACAGTATTTATCCCCTCATCTTCATCTATATTAAAAGCCAAAAATATACGGTAGTGATTAACAGAATTTATTTTTCCATGAATTTCCTTGTCTTTTCCAATGAAAAATATCGGATAACGAATTGGTTTCTGAAATATAGGAAAATTTATTTTTATTGTTGAGTCTTTAAAGATGTTTAAGGAGGAGCAAGACTTTGAGTTAATTATAGCTGCTAGCCCATCCCCAAATTGCGCAAAAATTTTTTTACCCAAAACCATATGACCCAGCCCTACTAAAAACATACAATTTCATCTATTGGATGTGTTTCTTTTATCCATTCAGTGTTTAACGTATAATTATCGCCAAGCTTATTTCTCAACTTTAAAATTTTTTTAAATAATATTTGACTAATTTCTCTGTTTTCCTTTCTTCCTACCAAATCTCTACATTTATCAAAATATTTGTAGACGGACGAGAAAAGAGGATTATGGTTTCGTTTAGTTGGAAATATATCTAGTTTATTTAGATAAATTTTTAAAATTATTCTTATTAAAGTTAAAAACCTCTGATAAATATTTCTACGTCATTGAAATTTTCCTTGTGTGCCAACTCTTCTATTTTCCCCTCAGGCAATCCTATAGTTTATTAGATAATATTTCAAGTTAATTTGTATTTTATTAAGGGCATAATGGTACCAAAAAATTTTAAGGTGGATTTTTAGAGGTATTCCTGGAGGTATTTGCACCGGTAATTGCCTCATTAATTATTTCTCATCGAGCGTTCGGCGAGTAATTAAAGGAAAATATGTAGTCCTTAAATTATATAGGCACAACAACATGCCTTCTTAATCCTTCTTGCTGTGAATAAAATAGTTTTGGCCTGAATTATACTACCACTATTCTTGCAAATTTCACTTTCAATACTTCTAGGTACAAGAAATATTCGACTAACCTGTGGGTACTATACTTTCCAAATAACCATCACAAACATAATTATAAAAATTTTTTGAACGAGGATTAATTGAATTGGTTAATTGAGGATATTTTTGCTGCAAATTTACGCGGGTAGAATGATTGAATGAGAAGTTTATCAGAATTATTGAATAAAATAAAAGTAAATTTATTTTATTCTTCATCTAACAAATTTTCTTGTGTTTAAAAAAGTTTATATTAAATTATAACCTCCCCCCCCCCCCAACCCAGTTTTCGGCCCGAGAAAGCTTCAAAAACCTGGCTAAACCCTTTGTTCAACCCGTGATATCCCTGCTTTGGATTGTGATTGAATAACCCAGAATAAAGGCTTATTTTTGAGAAATTACTGTATTTATTTGAGGATTAAAACAATGAATTTTTAATAATTTTTATAAAATTATTTATTTTTAATATTATATTTAATAAATTTTAATTAAATTATAGGGGATTTTTAAAGAAAAAATTTTTAAATTAAAATTCTTTAATTAGTCAGGCATTAATTTTAAATTTTTGTATACAACAGAAAGGTAAATAGCTGCGTCTGTCAATAAAATAAGTGCGTTCGCATTGCCAAATCCCTTCTTTCTTTTTATTTTAGCGCACTTGCACTTTTTATTTTTGCCTTTCTGGCAATAATAAAATGGAGAGGGGAGCGGGGAGGCAAAATAGAAAACAAACTATGAAATAATTTATTATTGCCCAATATTCACGTGAAATATACGTGAGCGCTTGGAGTGAGTCCAGTAGTGCTTGGAGTCAAAAAGCTTCTAGCCCTTTCATCTACGCACTTTTAGTCCTCTCCTAGAATGGTGACGTTTTTCATCGATTTACTCATATAAAATTCGACTAAAGCCTACCAACATTATTACTAAAATTATGAATAATGCAACTAATACACATGGGCAATAAAATTTTTAAATAGACCCCATTTATAAATTTTTTAAAATTTTAAAAATCAGAAGAGACATCTATTCTATTTCTTAAATTGATAAATTGTTAAAATTTATAAAAATATATTTTTTAGACAAAAACACTCTTTTACCTTTCTTCTCTATTCCCAAGTGTCCTTTCAAGATAAGAGTACATTTTTTACACAATGGCAGCTGACGCAGAAAAAAATGAGAACACTTTTCTTGACTTCAGCCTACAAACATAAAATGCAACATAAAAACTCTTGGGGTTAAAAAAAGGGAATTTTATTTAAATGACTACAAGGCCTGAGATGGGATTTCCCCCCTTTGATGTTTCCCTAAATGATTTGAAATCTCTTATGGAATTTTCTGGAAATGAAGCCAAAGAAGTAATTGATAATCATTATGGAGGTACAGCAGGGTTATGTAAACGATTACAGACAGATCCTGACAACGGAATTTCTGGAAATTTGGAAGAACTTATCAGGTTTGTGTTGTTACCAGTTTTAAATGGCTTTCATAACTAAAATTCTGAAGAGCCCAGCTTTAATAAAGGAAAATATTCTTTACTTGTCTTATAACTCTGGTTATAAAAAATGACGAAAAAATTTAAAAGTGCCTCAAGCTTATGTATAATAAATACCCTCTGGATAACTATGAATTTCTACCATTGTGTCCAATCCTAAGGATATATCCCCTATAATTATAAGTCAAGTTCTTAATTTGAAAAAAAATGTTATATTTTTCTATCCGACTTTTATATTTTTAGGCGAAGGAATATATTCGGCACTAATCAAATTCCTGAACAACCTCCAAAATCATTTTTGAGTTTCATAATCGAGGCGAATTAATATTAAATATCTGATTAATAAAAATAATTTTTTAGAGTACCTTCTGGAAAACTTCACTATTATTGATAATAATTGTAATTCTTTTAGGTTTATACGAACCATCTAAGGATGAATGTATAATTAATTAAATTTAATTATTATTTAAAATATAATTAAGCTGATGACAATGAAGATGATCATAATTTTGATGAATTAACTATAGGTTTTTCATAGTTTCTCAATTTTTTCTCTCAAGAAAAGCTTTTTGTTTAAAGAAATGGCAATGCTCATTCCATTCAACATATTTCTTGCTATTAAGGGTTGGATTGAATACAAAGCTGAAAGGAAATTTAGAGGTTTCTGAAACTTTTAATTAATAATAAGCATTGGCCAGGCCCGTAGCCAGAAAAAAATTTCGGGGAGAGGGGGAGGAGGGTGGCTCCAAGAATTTTCCGGCCATATTCAACTTGGACTAAAATGTTATTTGGACTGTGACATATACTTACTAGGGATCGCACCGACATAAAAACTAAATTCCCTATTTCGGGAATCGGTAATTGTGTTGGTGTGATCTCTGATACAACTATTATTCCAATAATTAGAATATTTCTAGGCTTACAAGGAAAAATAAATTGCCAAAACAAATTTGTTGTAGTACGTGATGGTCAGCGGGTTGATGTTAATGAGAATGAGCTTGTAGTTGGTGATATTGTTTTAATTAAACAAGGTTCTTTTTGTATTAGGAGGCATTATAGTAGGCAAAACCCTTTATCAATTATAGGAGATAAAATCCCAGCAGATGGTGTGATTCTAGGAAATAATGAATTAAATATCGATGAATCACTTCATAATGGAGTGTCTGATAAACTTAAAAAATCAGTTGAAAGTTGTCCTATGGTTTTTGCTGGGACGAACGGTTAATTTTTTTAATCTAGAAACCTTATAAAATTTTAAAGTTTAGTTGTTGGAGGAGATGGTCGTATTCTTATTACAGCTGTAGGACTTAATACCAACAAGTATTTTTATTTCTAAAACTCATTTTAATTTTTATTTTGCTCTTAGTGGCATTGTTTTGACACTTCTAAGAGCAATAGAGGATAATTTAAAAAATAAAAAGAATAAATCATCTCCTATTAAAAGTAATATTAAAAATGATGAAGAAAATCTACAACCACTCTTGGGGAATAATGAAAGTATGTAATTTAATTCAATTATAGAGTCAACCTTGGGATAACAAAAACATAACTGAATAATACAGCCTGCGGAAATTGAAAACTTGATAGAGTTCGTCTGTACAAATAATAGGAATAGGTCGTCGAGCTATTTCGAATGGCATTTATTGGCCATATCTGGACCTCAAACATCTTATCAATGCTTTCAGTATTAAATATTTTTTTAATTTCAAGATTTCAAAAATGGAAACTTCAATTCTGATACAGTTTTAGCAAAATTAGAAGAAGACTTATCAAAGAAACGTTACATTCTTAGGTCAAAAGTAATTAAAGTTTTCCTCCAATGCTGTTATTTCTCCCTGTTTTTTGCTACTCTCTATGTGATATTAAACATGATTCACTTATGTTTTCAAAAATTTTACTTTTCTACATTCAAAACATCATATTTGGTCATAATGATTTTAACTTTATTAACTGGATTGGACATTATCCTAACAACCCTCCCTGAAGGATTTCCTTTTGCTGTTATGCTTTCCGTGGAATATTCTGCCATTAAAATGATGGGAGATAATTATTTAATTAAAGAGTTGGATTATTCTGAAACTTTGGGAAATGTAACAAATATTTGTTTTGATAAAACTGGAACGTTAACTAATAAGGATGGTGATCAAAGTCTTTGTGATGGTAATTTTTTAGAAATTCGTATAAAATCGAGTAGTAATTTAATCATTAATTAGATGTCCCCAAGATAATTTCCGTTTGTCAACAAGCAGGAATTGATGTGCGAATGGTCACTGGTGATAACATAATCACAGCCCGTTCAGTAGCCATGTCTTGTGGTATTTTAAAGCCTGAAGATGATTATCTCATTCTGGAAGCTAAGGAGTTTAATGAAAGAATTCGTATAGATGGAGGATTATCGCAAGAAAAATTTGATCAAATCTGGCCTAAATTGAGAGTTCTAGCTGATGCTAAACCTATTGACAAATATAATTTAATTAAAGGGATTATGGATAGTAAAATAAATAAAAATAGAGAAATTGTTGCGTTTGTGGGGGACGGGTATTAATTAAAAAAACAGAATATAGTTAAAATTTAAAATTCAGAACAAATGACTGTCTTGCATTGAAAAGAGCGCATGTTGGTGTTGTAATGGTTTGTTTTTCAAATTCTAAATTCAGAGTTTAAGGGAGTCTCTCGAAAAATTAATGCTGGATTCTGTCGAAGATCCTTAATGGGTTCCGGCTCCGTGGTTTTCGAAATCTTAGCTTCGGCTCCGACGGAGCCTAATCTAGCTCCCGGAACCATACCAAGCACTGATTGTCATGTCTTCCATCTAAATATCGAAACAAAGAGTTAATTCCTTTTTCTGATATTTGGAAAATTTTAAAGATCCTTAATTGTTTATGTGCTTTAAGGACAAAATTTATGAATTAAATTCCAAATAATTTTATTTTCTCAAGGCTAAATCAAGTAATTATTTGGCCAAAGAAGCTTCTGATATGATAATAACTGACGACAATTTTAACTCATTAATTAAAGCAATAGTTTGGGGAAGACATATTTATAATTCAATCACCAAGATTGTCCAATTTCATTTAACTGTCTTCTTTGTTGAAATTGTGATTTCAGTTATTGGTACTCTTTTAATTCTGGATACAGTATTGAAGGTCGTTTAATTAATTGAATTTTTCGTAAAAAAATTTTAGTTTAAACAACTTCTTTGGGTTAACATCTTTCTTAGCATTATGGGCTCGCTTGCATTGGCATCAGATCCGCCGAAAGAGGGTTTATTAAATAGAAAACCTTTAGGAAGGAAAAGGTTTAAAATAATATTTTTATAATTACTCGCTATTTTTAGCCCATTAATTTCAAAAACCATAAAGAAAAATATTGTTGGGCAAACTATCTACCAGTTAATTGTTCTCTTTGTTTTGATATTTAATGGACATAAATTTTTTGGAATTGAAAGCGATTTGAAGGCCCAATTGCGTGCACCGCCTGGACAACATTTTACTATTGTCTTCAATACTTTTGTTATGCTGACACTTTTTAATATAATAAATTGCCGAAAAATTCACGGAGAAAGAAATGTTTTTAAGGTTTCTATTAAATTATATACATTGCGTGAGTGGATTTGGGGTAATTATAGAGATATAGGTCATTTGCTTACGTTCAAGTCTGGAGAATTAGAAGTCCCATTATATCCACCTTAATCTAACTTCTATAGAACAGATTTTGTCAAAGCTATTGTCCTCTGATTCGGTTCCTTTCTAGAATTGTTAATAAAGCTTATATCCCAAACACAATGATTGATCCCGCATAAATGAATTCATTTTTATAGGATCTATCAGAAAATATTTTATTTTGTACATTATGGATAACAGCTTTTATTTTTCAAATTTTATTTATTGAATTTGGTGGGTATGAACTTTATACAGAACCTCTAACCTTGGAGCAATGGCTTTATTGTATTTTATTTGGAGCCTGTTCTCTTGGTTTGGCTCAGGTTTATTTTAATAAAGATTTTAATTTTCAATCCTTTTAAGATTATCAACACAATACCTACAAAAGATTGAAATATTAAATTTAATTCATTATTCGTTAGAAATGAGGCCCGAAAGGAACGACCCGAACGCAGGCTCGATTCGAAACCCCCAACCCTATATATCTACTATGCCGAGTGACACCTTTTGCCATATATAAAAATAGATTTGATATTAAATTTCTATTTAAACAGAATAATAATAAATTTATATTTTAATATTTTATAACACATTTTTAAAGTATATTCTCCTTTTTAATAAAATACCGTTAATTATCTACAAGTATTATCCATCACTTCCTGAACCATCTCCACTCCTATAAAATTGTACATTTAAAAATATAGGTTCTCAAATCCCTTACATATAATTGCAAATATGTGTATCAATTCCCTGTCTGAAGTCACTGATTGCTGGATTACTGCTTGAACCAGCAAAAGTTGACAAAATTGACTAAATATTGTACTAAAATATGGTTATTTTTATATGACAAACGTTTTTCATTATATTTCCCATCTGTACAGCCATGTCATTTGGTCCAAACCTTCTGCCGTTCGGACAAACAACACCTGTTGAATTTGACGATGCTAAAAAATGTATTTTAGGCTTATAAAATTAAAAAAAAATGACCAGTTGTTGTGACTGGTAAGATTATTGTCGTTGGTGGCGGAGGAGGTTGAGTTGACGGAGGTGGGGGAGGCGGAGGAGTTGTTGGTGGGATTGTTACGTTTCTTGTAGTTGTTGGAGGCTGTGTTGTTGTAGGAGGTTGAGTTGTCGGAGGCTGTGTTGTCGGAGGTTGAGTTGTTGGAGGCGGAGGAGGCTGTGTTGTCGGAGGTCGGGTTGTTGGAGGCGGAGGAGGCTGTGTTGTCGGAGGTCGGGTTGTTGGAGGCGGAGGAGGCTGTGTTGTCGGAGGTCGGGTTGTTGGAGGCGGAGGAGGCTGTGTTGTCGGAGGTCGGGTTGTTGGAGGCGGAGGAGGCTGTGTTGTCGGAGGTCGGGCTGTTGGAGGCGGAGGAGGCTGTGTTGTCGGAGGTCGGGTTGTTGGAGGCGGAGGAGGCTGTGTTGTCGGAGGTCGGGTTGTTGGAGGCTGTGTTGTCGGAGGTTGAGTTGTCGGAGGCGGAGGAGGCTGTGTTGTCGGAGGTTGAGTTGTCGGAGGCTGTGTTGTCGGAGGCTGAGTTGTTGGAGGCTGAGTTGTTGGAGGCTGTGTTGTCGGAGGTTGAGTTGTCGGAGGCTGTGTTGTCGGAGGCTGAGTTGTTGGAGGCTGTGTTGTCGGAGGCGGAGGAGGCTGTGTTGTCGGAGGTTGAGTTGTCGGAGGCGGAGGAGGCTGTGTTGTCGGAGGTTGAGTTGTCGGAGGCTGTGTTGTCGGAGGCTGAGTTGTCGGAGGCGGAGGAGGCTGTGTTGTCGGAGGTCGGGTTGTTGGAGGCTGTGTTGTCGGAGGTTGAGTTGTCGGAGGCGGAGGAGGCTGTGTTGTCGGAGGTTGAGTTGTCGGAGGCTGTGTTGTCGGAGGCTGAGTTGTTGGAGGCTGTGTTGTCGGAGGCTGAGTTGTTGGAGGCTGTGTTGTCGGAGGCGGAGGAGGCTGTGTTGTCGGAGGTTGAGTTGTCGGAGGCTGTGTTGTCGGAGGCTGAGTTGTTGGAGGCTGTGTTGTCGGAGGCGGAGGAGGCTGTGTTGTCGGAGGTTGAGTTGTCGGAGGCGGAGGAGGCTGTGTTGTCGGAGGTTGAGTTGTCGGAGGCTGTGTTGTCGGAGGCTGAGTTGTCGGAGGCGGAGGAGGCTGTGTTGTCGGAGGTTGAGTTGTCGGAGGCGGAGGAGGCTGTGTTGTCGGAGGTTGAGTTGTCGGAGGCTGTGTTGTCGGAGGCTGAGTTGTTGGAGGCTGTGTTGTCGGAGGTTGAGTTGTCGGAGGCGGAGTTGTTGGAGGTGGAGGAGGCTGAGTTGTTGGAGGTTGAGTTGTCGGAGGTGGCGGAGGCTGTTTTGTCGGAGGTTGTGTTGTCGGAGGTTGAGTTGTCGGAGGTTGTGTTGTCGGAGGCTGAGTTGTTGGAGGCTGTGTTGTCGGAGGCGGAGGAGGCTGTGTTGTCGGAGGTTGAGTTGTCGGAGGCTGAGTTGTTGAAGGTGGAAGAGGCTGAGTTGTAGGAGGCTGAATTGTAGTTGGTACTGTTGCTGGTTGTGTTACTGGCAATTGTGTTGTTGAATTAGAAGATCCAATAATGCAATGCGCCTTAAAACATTGTTTTATTTCTACAATTTTCTCGAAAAAATATGTAACTATTTTACCAGGAATTTCAATTTCCTTTATTTTCGAAATTACTACCTCATTTACAATTATCATCGCATTCGGATCCTGTGTTGTACCAAATCTAGTCCATGATTGTGTTGATCCATTATACTGAATACAATAGAGAAGAGCGTCTACTCGTGTAAAGTTTGAGACCCAAGCCATCAAAGATCCTTGGTTTCCAAACTGAAATTAAAGATTTCTCGCTATGATTAAAAGTATATCCCTACAGCCACAATAGCATTTGGCGAAGAAGTACACGTGACCATAAGTTTTGCGCAACCAGCCGGCGCTGTAAATGCACTACTGCTTATATTCGTTAATCGCGTATTATCAGGTGTCATTGTGAGCTGGCTGGGAACACAGCCTGATGCACACTGCCAAGGACTTGGTGGTAAACTGTTATTAGCTAAAACATAAATTTACTTATTGGATAAATGATTGAGATAAGAACAGACGCGATTGAGTTGTGGCAATCAATGCTGTTGTTGTAATTACAGACATTGTTGTATTTGTTTGTACAGGCATCATTGTAGTTGGAGGTAAGGTGGTAGGCCCAACAGCCGGTGTCGTAGCCATAGTTGTCAATGGATCATAAGGCCAGTTGCAGAAATCTTGCTGACAAACACATTCTTGATCATCAGTTTGATTAGTAAGTTTATTACATGCTATACTCTTCGAGCCTTCCCAAGATGTTGCACAATACGAGCGTGGCGCTGCTGATCTGCCTAAGGCCGAAAATCTTTCCATCTTAAAAAGATTTTTTAAAACCCACGTGTTATACAGTATCTTCCAGTACAATACTTTCTCCCATCACACGTAACATTAAAATTTGCCATTCTTCGACTTCCATCGGCATTTCTAATAAGCGGAGTGCCACATTCAAAACATGTAAAATTTCCAGAATCAGAAGGTCTTGCAATATTGGTAAGTGTTCTAAAATAATTTAGAATAATGTAGCTATTAAGACCATTTTGAACCTATTCAACGAAGCGTAAAAGTTTGGATTATTAGGAGTATTACAAAAATTGTCAGTACATTGGCAATACATTGGTTGAGTATTTGACGAACAATAAGTTGATATGTTTGCAGGCAATGTTGTTGTGGCATTTGTGGGTGCTTGACAACTTGATAGCCAACTTCCGTCAGAGTTTATAGCTTTAGAGAATAAATGGGAAATGCATAGGCATAATTGGATCTTCCTTATACCCCCCCCCCTCTCCAATACCCGAGACATTAATCTATCATATGTTTACACGAATGAAGGATCTGAGAAAGTAATATCCCTAGTCAATATACACCTCATTATAATATCCAATTTTTGGGATCAAAGATGTAAGTAATGACCGACTGTACTCAAATCAGTTAACTACCTAAATAACAATAATTCCCAACACAAACAGTATGCAATCCAAGAGTTGTTCCATTATTTGGTGAAGAGCCACCTCCCATATAACAATAAACATCGGCCCTTATAATAATAGGTAAAGCTATTAAAATTAACGAAGAAAATAAATTAATATAAAATTTATTCCAAATAAAATATGTTCTCATTTTTATAAAATTTTGTTTTTGAGAGGGAATATGATACGTTGTTAATATTCTGATAAATTTTAAAAAATATTCAGAAAGTACTTTTAAGTGTGTTTATATTTAATAAAATAATATTTAATTGGTATTTATAAAATGGAATTTGTTAAAATAATATATTCATTAAATACTCAAAAATGTGTATTAATTGATTATATATCCCTTTTTTAATCCTACAGCAAAAAAAACATTAAATTTTAAATTTAATCTAACGTGATAAATTATGCTCTGAAATTTAAAAAAAATATTAAAACTCATACACATTCAATGACTAGTTATTATTTGTTTTTTTATTTTTTGTCAAAATCTAAATTTCATTTGTCAGTCTTAAGGCCAAAAATTAGAAATGGCCAAGGCCGAAAATTTTCCAAGACTGTAGACCAAAACACGGAATCAAGACCAAGACAGAAACCCCCCCCCCCATGAAAAGTCTTGAGAAAGACTCGAGGCCAAGTCTTTGACACCTCCACAAAATTCCCCAAAATCATGGGCAAAATCGTGTGTAACATTATTTTAAAGGAACCAATGTTTTAAGTCGCATTTCGACTTTTTCTTTATGAATTTGTGAATTCCCAACTAATTTTAACAGCCCTAACCGAAGACTACTTTGTCTTTTGTACAAAAAGCACAGAAACTTTTATACTTGACACAAAGCAAATAAAAAATATAAATGAAGCACAGAGTCAATGTCAAGCAGCGATTTGAAAAGTTAATAACTAAAAATATATAAGAAAGTAAAAAATAAAATAAATGGATGGGGGGGGGGCACTAATAATTGTGCCAAAATATCAGGATGTTATGTATAAATTACTACAAAAGTATAAAACTGACGACAATAAAATACTGTGGATTCAAAGAAAATATTTTTTGGTATCAGACAAAAGTTTGGCGTTATGTTAAATTATGTTTTCTTGGGTATTCAAACTTTGAAAAGTAATTTAAATGTTAAAGCAGATTCAAATAGAAAATTACTACATTTTTAGAGGTGTCAAAATACCAAAAAATACCTAAACTACATGTTAAATACCGTAATACCTGTTTATAGTCAGTATTTTTCAAGATATTTTTCCGAACTTGCTACTAAAGGACTTCTTAATAATACAGGTTTTACGGATAGAGGAACTAAACATATAAAATGCAAAATCAGTTCAGGGATATCATCTTTAATTTGCATATTAAACTTCCGAGTTCATTTAAACAAATAGATAAATAAACTCCCATGAAAGATTTTGATGGTATCCAAGAACAAAAAAAATTTTTTTATAATTGTAAAGAGGATGAATCATCTTCTAATCCATCAACCAAAAAGGGAAAATTAGTGGAAGAAAATGAACTATCTGGGTGATTCTGGTAAAACATTTCATCTCCATCATTCATCAGAACTTGCTCATCATCTACTGTTTCCATCATCCAATGTTGTTGTTCTAGACCATAATCAAATGAAGAATGAGGATCTTGTTGATACTCTTCAAAATCACCTTCAAAGTGAAACGAATATAATTCATCCACAATTTTTAATATTTCCTTACCATTGCTTAAACCATTCTTTTGACACAATGGCAACATTGGAGACTCAACATTTTCTTCGTAACACTCCTCATTGATGTCTTGATATTTCTCATAATTGGAGTATGAATTGTTAGCTAAAATGTTGGAAGAGCAGTTATAAAAGGAAGAGGATGAGGAAGCAATAGAATGCGGCTGACGGTACTGTTCTTCTTTGAAGGGGCTTGGCACCTAAAATTTTGAAAAAAATTTTTTAACAGAATAGATCATCATCCTATAATACCTCATGTAAGGCGCCGAGTAAACCGTTATCCGAAATGTAATCGCTGCTTGAGATTGACTGATGCTGTTGGTATAGTATTGACTTTGTGTGCCTGTGCTTTGTTTGTTGGTATTTTTGTGGTGTTTTTGGTAGTTTTTATGGTTTTGTTGGTTAAATGTTGGTGTATGAACAATCGTTGGTTGACTGCAATAATTGTGGGGACTTAGTGCAGCTAATGCTGCTGAGGAACTATGTGACAATCTTCCTCGTCCGCTGACTCTGTGCTGCTCAGCTCCTCCTCGCTCGAAAGAGAAATGTTGCTGTTCATGTATATATTGCTGTTCATCTGTGCCAAAGTCGAATTCCTCCGAATACTTAAAATAAAGCTTTTTCCAAAATTTTAAGAAAATTTAAGTAACCGCTCTTGCTTCAACCGACTCTTCGACTTTATATTGCACGTCTCTCGCGTGCGCATTAACAAATGTGCCACTAACTGCCGTTGGGGGCTGTTGCACAGACGTAGAAGCTTGGCGTTGTCCATCAACACCATCCTGCGCAGCAAAGCCTTCTTCAATGACTTCGTTGCAGAAGCGGTCCACATCGACTGGAACGTCCATTTCTGAAAATAAAATTCAAATATAGACTGCTAAAGTTTATATGCCTTCGAAAAGCTCGTCGAAGATATTTTGCAATCCTTGGACGTCTTCGCCGTCTCCCTCTTCTCGCATACAATCGACCAGAGTGCCGTAAACACCTTGATCAAGCATGCTATCCTGACTGCATTCTGCTGTTGACGACCATTGGACATTATTGTCATTTTGCCTCTGTTGCTCTTCAACTTGGATTGCATTTTGTCCATAACTTCCCCCGTTTTCTTCATTCCCTCCTCTGGCACAGATTCCCGTTCCCACGGCAGGAGAGCGTTAAAGGATGCTGCAGACCCTAGAGAATCACGATTAAGAGATGAGGGATTGTTGAGCTTGAGGGAAGGTGAAGACTGATGCAATGAGTTGTTGGTAGTTGATTGATGAGAGGCAATAGATGATTTTAAATCAACAGAGTTAGGTAGAGGTTGATTCTAGAATTTGAAGAGGTTACTGTAAAATTTTCATTCCCCGATAATATTACGGCCCTTTACTCCCTTTCTATTTTCAAATTGAGTCAAATGGCAATTTAAAAAAATAACCAATACCATTATTTGTGTCTGTTCTTGACCAAAATTTTTCACATTTGTATGACTATTGTACTGATATTGTTGTTGTTTATCTTCAACTGTCGCCATTAAAATTTCTTGTTTTGGAAAAATAAGAGGTTTGTGCTGAATAATATTTTCTTGTGGAATATTTTGAATAATTCTTCCATCATTCTGACCATTTTGAGAGGCCAGAAGCTGTGCGTTCTGTGTCTGAAGAAATCTTAATTCTCCGCGTAAACGGCTAATCTCTTGAATGGCACGTTTCAACGATTCTTCCAGGCGTTTATTTGTTTCTTTTTTACGATCACGTGCTGCTTGTGCTGCAATTCTATAATTAAAAATTTTTAATGTTAGCTAACATAATGGGAGAATCTACCTATTTTTCTGTTTTCGCCTAAGTAATTTTTGTTCCATAGTTAAATTGCTAAGGCGTTCCCTTCGCCTAGGCTGTTCCAAATCGCTAATACGCTGTCCAGCACTTTCATCTAGCAATCTACAAACTTCTCCAATATCTAATTCATTGTCTTCCTCAGAAAGCTGCTGCTGATTTTGGGAAATATTATCAGGAATGAACACTTGAGGTTGTTGTGAAGTAAATGATGAATGACTATTGTTACTATTAAGATTTGTCCGCATAGGTTGGAGCGAAATAAAATCAGTATTTGTGGGCGCTGGAGCTATTGGTTGAATCTTAAATGAATTATAAATCCTTATATAATCCTTATATAAATCCTTATTCAATAATAATATAATTATAAATCCTTATATTATTATTGCTAGAGATCGGCACTGGACGGGACCCCGTGGATTAAACACGCGGGATCCTGTCCCTCTCAATCTTTAGAAGCTCAATCACGTTACTTGATCCCTGGGGATACATTATGAGTTTTTCAAAGGAATCCCAGTTTAAACTTCAATCTTCAAATACCTGATAATGAGCCAAAGGACTCTGTGTTGGTGTTGCAATCACTGGTGCCAAATAAACACGTCGGGAAGTATCTGCATTCTTAGGGACCTAAACTATATTAATTACAAAACTAGAATAACATTCTAAACCATTCCATGAAGTCGGACAGAACGTCGGTCATTCAAAATCCTCCCACCAACTGCTCCTGTTCTAATCATTCTTATTGGCCTTTGTCCTTGTAATGTTACTGGAATTTCGGTAGTCGCTGCAAAATTGCGCGGAAGAATGTACACGTTGCTCATAATTTTTTAAAACTTTATTACTCCAATAATATACGTATATTTTTTTCTATTTTTGCTGCCTGCTGTTGTCAGTTTCCAAACATAAAAATATTTTTAAAAAACAAAATGTTCTGCTGCTCTCTCAAAATTGCTGCTATCTCAACAATTAAACATTTACTAAACCCTGTTCCGCGGCCTCAACCGCCAACTCAAATGACACGTCAGCACAAAAAAATGAATGTGAAAAGAATGGCGACTATAGTGTGTCTATATAAAACTGGGTAATATAAACGTGGAATGCTGGGAGAGGGAGATTGTGAAAGAAATAGGGGAGATGAGAGAGAGTGAGAGAAAAAATTGGATACTGTATAAAAATTACTGTAAAGACACAACGCCAAAAATAAAAATGTCCGAGGACAGAATGCCATAGAGACTATAGTCCAAGGTAACTTTGTCCAAAGGCAAGATGCCATCGACGACGTTAACGGATTTGATCTACAGAGGTGAATTATGCATATATTCTTAAGAAAATATTGGAATTTAAAAGCCGAAATTCGAAACCAAACAAAAATATAATTTTATTTATTTATACAAATTTATAAAAATCTCTTTTTTATTAATTGTTTTCTCATAAGCATTTTACGTTCATAACAAGACTTGACGAGTGTTTCAATTTCAGAACAACTTGCTGTAGGTAAATACATTTTAACAAAGGCACAATTGTTTCGGACAAATGAAAGTACTGAACTTGGAGATGCACCATATAATTGAGCATAACTTGAAATCTTTAAATTTTGATTTTAAATTACGATAAGGATAATTTAGAGTACCATTCTGCAGTGTTCTGGTGATAATAATAATGGGCGCCCTTGAGAATCACGCGGGGGCATTTTTACTTCCCTAAGTTTTTGTTGCTGCTGTGGATGTGTAATGAAGTTTTGATTTACTAATTCATTCTTTTCATTTTGTTTTGCCTTGTTTAATGCATTAACATCTTAAATAAATTTTATGATTCTTAAAAAATTAGAAAAACTTTATTTACTTTCATCAACCGTGTTTCGATTCAATGCAATATTGTTCTCTCTACTAGCATATTCTTTAGCAATATTTTGTTCTTTTGTGTTAACTATTTGTTTCTTAGACGGTTGAATTACCGGTTTATTTGTTGTTACTAAACTATTCGTATGAGTGATTAATTTTGTTAACCCTGGAAATACTCTTGCTCGAGGAGAGCCTCCATAACTCGCGTTTCTTTGAGGAATTCTCTTTGAAAGATAATTAAATTGACCCTGAAAATTTTCTAAAAACCTGCATCTTAGGGATTTGTGGTGATTTTGTGGTAGTTATTGAATTAATATCTTCATCACTATACAAATCTTCCTCAGATTCTTCCCCCTCTTCTTCCTCAAATTTTTCATTATCGCTTATATTTTCATCGATATGTTGTTTTCTTTGTTTTGCTTCAAAAGAAGCAGAATAGTCCACAGAATTTTGATTATTTACAGATTCTGCTTCATTCATTCGATTAGAATCTTTTGTTGAAAACTTAGCTTGAACCTTTATTTTTTAAAATTATAAAATGCCACAAATAAGTTAATGGGTATGTCTGGTATAAAACGGATGAGTTACCGTATTACATCTATTAGAATGCTCCTCCACCTTCTAATAGAATGCTCCCTTGGAAGGTGATTGAAAAACGAAATGCCCTGGCATTCATCAGAGGTAATACGTATTTTTAATTTCTAAACTACAGTATCATTTCAAACAATAAACGCCATGGGCAATTTTAATTATTGGAATTTTTGCTTATTTAAAAATTTTTACTGCAGGTATTGTCTCCCATTCTGTTTCTTTGTTATACGAAGATCCAGATGATACGTGCTTTGAATCAGGGGTATATACATCTTCATGATGTTCTTTTTGAGGAGAAGTCTCATAATCATCAATATACTATATTAAATAAACATTCAAAACTCAGTGTAGCATAAAAATTACCTCGATAATAGGTGTTTTAGTCGATTCTTGTTGTTCTTTTTCTAACAAATATTGAGCATTAGTTCCTTCAGACCTCCTCGGATTTTCGCTTCTCCCAACATCTTCCCACCCTAGAAATTCTTCCAAATTTAGAAAATAATTGTAGTTACCCATTATATTATTTTCATTCCCGTCTTTTAAAAATCCAGCAAAATAACTTCGCTGTTCAAGAGCTGCTTTTGCTGAATCTGATAAATATTGTTTTTTATTTTGTTGTTGTTGACCTTCAACAATTTGTTCTTCCTCCTCGTCTTCAATCAAAAAACATTTATATCTTTTCGGTTTCTCCTTTTTAATCCCTTCATTTTCTTCTGTTTCAGTCTGCCTTATTAAACGCTGTGATTGTTTGGATAATTTGGGTATTTTTAAAATATTATTAGGCTTTTTAGAGTTAATTGTGTTCATTTGATGATTGATGCTTGTTGAACCTCTAAACAAATTATCAAAAATAAAATTTCAAATCAATTAAGAAGGTTATCAAGTCCCCAAACCAGGGGTGGGCCAGGAAAGGGCTAAAAGATAAGCCTCTGCCAATCAGGCTAAAGACAGATCAGGCTAGGAAAAGGCTAAAGATAAGCCCCTGCTGATCTCCCACCATTTCCCGTATCTCTCTCCGCAAGCCTTGTTTTTCTAACTAAATTTTTAAATAAAAAACAAACAGTGTACTTGCTTCCGTAAAATAATTTGATAAAAAGTAATTTAACAGAATAAAATAGTCAACGCAAAAAATAATCAAATTATCTCCATCAATTATTCGCATTCTACACAATCATAAATTTAAATACTTTTATGTTGTTAATTCACAAATTTAAAAAATAACAAATTTCATGTTCATCAACAATTTTAGGATTAAATATTTAAAAGAAAAACAAGTGTTTTAATGATTAAAAATTAAAAAGAATGCGGAGATTTATCCTTTAGAAGGTTAGTAGTTTCTTCAAAAAAGGAGATCATTTCCCCTCTATTTTTAATCTAAAAGAAACAAAAATAAATGTAGGTGAAGAATTAAAAAAAGCGGCAAGGATTTGTCTATTCTAGATTATAATAAAGGGTAATTGCACTGAAAAGACAGGTTCCGGTAGTTTATTTTCCGAAGGTTTGCGATTATGCAAGTGAAAGTGAATATTAGAAAGAAAAATAAATTGTGAACTTTTCTGACATTAAATAAAGGTGCGAAAATAAATTTTGTTTAGATTAATATTTAGATAAAAATGAAAAATAAAAACCGGAAAGGTTTAAAGAAATTGTTTTAAGCTAGTTTCTGTCAGTCCGAGGGTTGCCAATGTCGACGTGCACAGGAATAACGTATATCTGAAGTAGAAAGGGACAACGTAGGGAGGTGGACAACTAAAAGCTCACACAACTAGGGTTGACAGCTCGGTCGAATCTAGACTAGAAAGATCCGATGAATAGAAAAACTTAGGCTCGAATCGGAAATAGCAACCCTGCCCCCTAAACAATTTAAAATGTATATGAACTCTAAAACAAAACAAAAATTCAAAAAAAAGCTTTATCCTTCTCAAAACAACAATTGCATGAAATCAAAAATATCTAAAGTTTAAATGATAAACAATGTTTAATGAAAAAAGTGTGTTGCAAAAAAATAAGTATAAAATCGAGAAATTATAATTTAATTCATTTTTAAACTAAGAGAAAACAAATTCGAAGAGAAAAAAATTTAAAGAAAAAAAAATCAAAAAATATAGTATGTTTTTTTGAGATAATTTATGTTTTTTAATGTATTTTTTGTTTTTTTTATTTTGATATTTTTTTTGTTTTTATATTCTATTATTTTTGATTTTTTTTTTGTATTTTGAGATGAAAATTTTGAAATAATTTATAAAACGGTGCTCATTGAGGTCAAAAATTGGGATGAAAAATAATTCACAAAAGCAAGAGAATGTTAAGTAGTTTTTTAACTTTTAAGTAGGATAATTATTTAAGTAGGGTCCATTAAATCCCCTTGCTCATGTGAATATTGAGATGGGAACAAAGCAATGTTTCTATAGGGTATTTTGTTCGAAAAAATCTATGTATACTATTTATTATAATTTAAATTTTCTAAAAAGCAAAAAAACACACACACATCAACCCAAATTTTCCATAAACTTCTTTACAATATCGAACAAATGCAATTTAATTTTGCCCATTTCTTCACACGTCTTTCCAGATAAATTAAAAGGTGCGTACTGTAAATATAGCTCCACGGCATAGTCTGGGCCTAATAATCCATCCATCAAAGCATTTTTGTCCATAACAATAAATCTTTTGAAATTTTCTGATAATCCAGGGTTTGAACGTCTGCAAGGAAAAGGTTAAATTGGGGAGATAATGGGAAAATTTGACGTTGAAATGATTGCTTAATCTCTTAAATGGGGCAGAAAGGAACATTAAGACGTGAGAAAAATTTAAATTTTTATAGAACACTTTTGGGAAAATAAGAAAGGCAAAACATTTTGTTTTTAATTCCTCTGAGAATGAACTTTTTGGAACTTATATGGTTTAGGTATCCTTTTTTTAGCCACGCCCCTTTTTCCTTTTCCATCCTTTTCTCTTACTTCTCCTTCTCACCCATCAATCAATTCAGCTGAAGATGTTGAAAAAGGTCAGTGAGGAAATAGATTAACTCATAGAGCTGTCGAATGACACCAGAATCGTTTCTTGCTATCTCTGAGCAGAATTACAAGGGTCAAAAATGTCTAAAAAAGGTAAAATGGTCAATATTTTGAGACAAATATGATTGTAAACACACAAAATTACCGGAAAACACTAAAAATACCTGACCATTATTTCAAAAACGCAGACTTGGGTACTTATTGCCATTCAAAAGAGTATTGATCCAAATGTTAATTTTTATTTTGGTGAAATTGGAAAGAAAAATTAATACTTTATTAATGTTTCACATGCCACAAGGAAAATTGAGTGAAATCGAGGAAGAAAAAAGCAGACCGATTTGTACATATTAAGTTTGATTGATGATGGAAAAGGAAAAAGGGGCGTGGCTAAAAAAAGGATACCTAAACCATATAAGTTCCAACTTTTTGGCATAAGGCAAAATTTAGGATTAATTTAAAAAGAGGTCCCTTAATTATTCAAAAAATTAGCACTCACTCAACATCACTCGATAGATCATTTTGTAATTTAATTGGACGAGATACACAACTTAAATTTAAAAAAATTAAAAAAAATTCATTATTGTTAAAATATTCACCTTTCTCCTAGCAAGTCTTTCGCATCAAGGCCCAAGTTTTTTGAATCGATCTTAATAGATACCAAATTTCTGTTAGAGCACCTAAAAATAATGGGGAATATAGGAATAAAAAGAATAAAGTACTTTAATTTTGACTCCGTAGAACTCCGTTCTCCAATGATTTTGTCTGTTTGCGATGATTTATCAAATACAATCTTTGCTTCAAACTCACGAACTGTATTCACCTAAAAATACTAGATTAAATACTGTAAGATATGGCATAGCCCGAGGATGGACTGGATAGACTTCGAAAGGAGGGGTGGACATTTTAAGAACACCCATTAAGTATAAAGACCTCAACCCTACAACAATAATTGATATTAGTAGCTAAAATTAGACATAAGAATGTTTGGATGGGTTTTTATTAGAGAGTGGGGTAATAGTGTCATTTCAAGTTCCCATAAGCGGGGCTGGAAACGATACTATTACCGAGCGGGCTTAGGTACTTATTTAGTTCCCCCCCCCCAGTCAGTTTTTTCTAAAAATATATAAAAATGGTCAGTCTGACCAACAATTGTAGAACCCATCGAGCTGTGTCGAATGACACCAAAATCAACAAAATCCGACTTGATTGGACCGAGATACAGACCCCAGAACCACTGGGGCGTAAAATCTTATGGACGAGAATTTATGCAAATGATAGCTCATTCGAAAGAGCTCGTCGAGATGAGTCGAATGACACCAAAATCGACGTGATCCGACTTGATTTGACAAAGATATGACATAAATTGTCGACTCCGGCAGGTCTAAATAATGTCATAACTTTGTCAAATCTTGTCCGATTACGTTGATTTCGATGTCATTCGACTCAGCTCGACGAGCTCTTTCGAATGAGCTATCATTTGCTTAAATTTTTTTAATTTCAAAAAATCACCCCTGTGGTTGTTCAATTTTCAGGGGTCTGTATTTCGGTCAAATCAAGTCGGATCTTGTTGATTTTGGTGTCATTCGACACAGCTCGATGGGTTCTACAATTGTTGTTCAGACTAACCATTTTTATATATTTTTCGAAAAAACTGACTGGGGGGGGGGGGGGGGGGAAAAAAAAAAATAACCGCGGGCTTATATTAGAGATGGGCCTCCTCGGTTGGGCTTATATTAGAGATGGGCATCTAATAGAGCAGGGTTCATATTTGATCATTTACGGGTATCTCAAAATCACCGAAGGTTGTGCTAATTTTCCTTTGAGTGATCTAACTTTATCCTTGCACTTCTCCAATTTTATCTTTCTTCTATCAGCTTTTCTCTTCACGTTTCGGAAACTGTCTGCATCAATAACGTATTGGGTTTTTTGTCCATCACATGTTGATTCTTCAATAATGATGCAGTTAACGATATTATTTGTACTGCGTTGTTGTAGACGATCGTATTTCACCTGTTAAAAAACAAAACATATTACAGAAAATGCACTCTTTTAGCCAAACAACAACACTATCAGTAAAATAAACTGACCTTTTCTCGAGCCAATTCCTCAATTAGATTGGTTTTGTCCTTGAACAGGGCTTTTTTTGATTTTCTAAGACGTTTATTTTCGCGAGTCAATTTTTCAACTTCTAAGTTTGCTTCAGTCAACTTAACAGCATCACTCTTCTTATCCTTAGTTAATTTGTTGCATTTCCTATTAAGTCTATCGGCATTGATATGGGAGATAATGCATGGTTTGTTAACACAACTCAGCTCAAGCTTGGCTTTTGATTTTTTCTGAACATTGGAATTAGGATTGTAAGAAGTGTGAAGTTAAACCTTTGAAGAGAATTTGGCCAATTTTGTTTGGTTTAAGCTTGTCATTTTGTTGAAGTTTGATTTTGACTTCGTCCCATACTTCATTGTTTGAATGTTTCTCGGCTTGCTCATCTCACTATCCAATAGATATTTATCATAACAGCATTTACAAACATGTTTTATTCAAACCTACCTGTTTCATCAGCGTCCAATTATTATAGTTATTAATATAGTTCGTGAGGAATAAGTCGGCTTATATTAAATTTAAATTTCAGACCGAAAAATATCCAAAAAGTAAAATACAATTCCAAATTTTCTTTTGTTTTTCAATTAAATTTTAATTATAAAGAAAAAATATTACCTACCTAAATTGCACACGATGTTGCTTCAGACAAATCTCTTTTTGAGAACTGATGAAGAATAAAATAGGTGATAATAGAAAATTTCCGTTGTTCAGGCGTGTAAACAGCAACGAAATTATTTGCTTGAAGATTTTATGATAGGTCAATTATTAAGATATTAAGAATAAAATATATCAAAATCTAAAATTAAAAAATGTATTAATAACTTATTAAATAATAATTATTAAATCGCATTAAAAACTTTAATGAAAATTATAATAATCCAAACACATCGAATCACGATAAAATGCTAACTTCGCCCACTCACGTATGAATAAGCATCGTTTCGATTGTAATAAAATTTAGAAAATGCATTGAAATGAACCAAAAACCGTAAAACAAATTAAAAATAATGCTCGAAAAAAATTATAGTTGTGGTCACTGCTGTGAACATTGGTCTGATTCCCAGAGCCGATGTAAATGGATTAGTAAAAAAATACATAGAATAAAACAATAACAAAAAAATAAAATACATAAATAATAAAACAATCATAAAACAATAGCAAGAAAGGATCTTCTCTCCCAATTGTCAATCAAAAGGCTTGAAATTCTTCAGTTCTTTAATCTTTATTAATTGAGAAAATGATTCCTCATTACTCATGTTTAAATACCAAAAATTAATCTTTTTTGATTGTTTGTAGGCAAAATATAGAAAGGCATAGGGAGGAAAAAAGAAAAAGTCAAGTCTGCACATTCTGTACTAATATAGGAAAGAACTTGAGTAGAAAAAATAGGGGCCCGATAACTACTCTATAACCATACTAATGAACGGACAAAAAACGCCTGTTCAATATTTGTTTCTCTTACTTCACATACACTTCACATACATATAGGCATGAGCGACAAATATCGAACAGGCTTTTTTACTAATTAATCCTCTTCGATAATTGCCTCAGGAGGATCAAGGGAAAGAGATGTGATATTTGCCTTGAGAAAAATATCGGTAGAAAGGAGCGTCATCAAGATTATTGCTAAAATTGCCAGGGATTATATTTATATTCAAAACCTTTAAACACAACGGCAGGACAGAAAAAACCAGATGTTTGCATCTATTCATTGGCTGCATCTCGCAAGAATCCATAATCCTCATCTGAAAATAAAATAGTAATTGAGAACAAAATTTGATGAGACCAATTACAGTTGAAAATTTAAAAGAAATACAAAAAATTTCCCGGTAAATTAATCATTGATCCCATCAATTATTAAAAACCTGAATGGCCTGAATGCAAAGACCGGATTATCATCCATACTCCAACATTAAAACACACTAGAACCTTCAAAGAACCAGAACTGACATAAGAACAAAGAAACTCGGAAAACAATAAAGGAAAAATAAATCCAAGAATGAGCAAAATAATACTCAGCTCGCGCTTAAATAGGGGGCCAAAACGCACGCTTGGACGCACGCATCCAATTCTTTCCAGCTTTTCCAGCATTTTTATCTTGTGGTTAGAGAATGTTTGTTATTGTCAAAACAATGTTAGACACTATAAATTGAAGAAGTGTGTATAGAGCACTTATAAAAATCAATAAATTAGCAAGCGAAGCGAGACATTTGAGTCTCACACTCATACTCATGTTCTTAATTTGTCATAGACTGGATTGGTCACACTGAACAAAAGTCTCAATTCGTCCGTGTGAACAAAACGCATAATTCGTACCTTCTCAATTCGTCAATTAAAAAACGCACAATTCGTCCCAAAAGACAAAATGATTAATTCAACCCGACTTAGGTTAATTCAGCCCAACTTGATAATATTTTTTTTCGAACAAGTATAACTTAAGAGGCTTTTAAGGTATAAGTCTAATTTTTCTGAAGTGAAAGTTTAAAGTATGCACTTTCTAAAGATATTAAGAATAAACTATTATTTAATTCTTTGTCGAAAAAATTTCCTTTGTTTAACTTATAATTTTTAAAGCTTTTCGATTGCTTTTTTTTATTTTAAAATTTTTAAAATTAATGTTTAAACATTTTTCCTATTTGAATTATGCCGAGTTGGCATTTAAGAATATTTTATTAACTTCCTCAATTTCCTTTAAATTTTATTAAAATCAGCAGTTAAATAAATAATAAAAAATTTTATATCCCTTTTTTATTAAAAATTTTAGAAATATTAGGCATATTAAAAAATTTTCTCTAAACTTCCTGTCTCAAAAAGTCTTAACAAGCTTGTCATGTTGGCAGATAAATTTTGGATGAATAAAAAGCGGCGAAATTTTTACTTTATTCATCATAATACTTTAATCTAAATGAAATTCAGCCAATTATTTGTTCTTTTAATAATTGCTTTACAATTTTTGGTTGCTCAAGGCCTGATTTACGATGCGGTTTGAAGACTACTTACAATTTAAATTTTCATAAAAAATAATTTTTAGAAAGTAATAGCTAAAGGAAAAGGAAGTGGTTCAGGGCGCTGAATATTTGGTAACTATCTTGGGCAACTATGTAATGAAGAAACGATATCTTGATGTAATTGATAAATAAAAATAACCTAAGTATCGAAAAATGTTTTATGGGAAATAAAAGATTTGTCTTGATTTAAAATCTAATAAATTTGTCAATTCTTTTCTTCAATTTATGACTGGATTAGGTACAGGGTTTTTGTTTCCTTGCTGGATATTAACTCCACCACCGTTTATCGTTGATACACGATTACTTCTCAAAACTTTTTTAATTAGTTTTAGACAATCATTCCTTATCGTTTTGTTCAGTGCCAAGTAAATGATTGGTGGAAACCCTGAAAATTATTTAAATTTTAGAAACAAATTTTTTAAACTAGCCGTGAATGTGAAGCCTGAAATAGAGTTAGAATATTTCAAAGATATGAAATTTTAATTAAGTTACCAAGAAAATTGTGCCAAAATAATCATCCATCGTTCGGGCGTTATATGTTGCATTACAGAATATACAGAACCACAAATAGTATTCATTAAGGAAATGACAAAAACTTGAAGGAATGTCTAATAAAATTATTAAAAATCCTTAAAGCATAGTAAAATTACCAATTTCTCAGCTCGGCTAATTGAAACGGAACTATTAATATTTGTATTAGAATGGCGCAAAGCTTGATTCTTTATAAGAAGCGATAAAGCAAATAAAAGATAAATTCCGGGTGAAAGGATGGCAACGGAGAGATCGTGAATAATGTGAAAGTCATAGTTAAACTTGGAATTTATTTTCAAGTAATATTTAGGTAATATGTTACAACCTCTCCTTTAATATCCTCCTTATATCCAATAAATGGATTGAAGAACCATGCAAAATAAATTCCAGAAAAAACAATTGCCTTGGCAAAAAATAGCCAATATAGAGCATATAGGGAACAAATTGTTAGCCACAAATGTGTGCGAATTCCTTTGAAAAGGATCTCAGCTATTTTAGGTGCTAGAACTTCAAGACAACGGTTAATAGCCAGAATCTTAAATTTATTTTATGAAATTTATATTAGATAAAGCTACTCTCGGATAAATTTAATATACTATCTATTAGAGATATGATTGATCAAGATCTTCATTTCTCCTAGATCCAGAGTCGAATTCAAGGTACTTTTCAGAGTTCCCCGATTTTTCTTTGACCTTGATTTCTCTTTATTCAAAGTTAAGATCTGGTCAAGGTCCTCACTTAATATCAAAGTCAAGCTTTTCCTAAAACTCTCGATCTCCAAAATTCATTAACATACAATATCAGCGGTGCTTTCTGCAATCCATAAAGCTTAAATAAAATTTATAATTTTAATATTCTAAATTTAGTCACATAGCGATATAGACCCAGCAATATAAGTCAGTGTAGGATACGAGCAAAACACAGCCCCTTGTAAGGATAGCCAAGTCTGAATAAATCCAATAATTACTAATGCATTAACATCGATTATCCCAATATAGAAAAGTATTGAATAACAATCATTTTTCCAATGATGGTTCCAAATTGAGTACAAACATGGCAAATAAAGTAAAAAATATATCGTTGCCAAAGTTAAATTAATTAGAGCTAAGGGTGTTAAACAACGTTGCTCTAAAGGTATTGTCTCGATTGTTATACTACTACAGTTATAAAGACGTTGATATTCGTTGGCTTCGAAGAGAAAAAGCTCCATTTCGAATATGCACTTTTTTTTATTTAAATAAATTTTCTGACACATGTAAATATTGTTTACATTAAAATTTTATTAAAATTAATGTAAACAAAGTTTCAACTAGCAATTTTTTATTTAATAATCTCCTAGGGGAATTAAATTAATAATTAATGACGACAATAAACTTTTGTTTTATTAAAATATATAAAAAATATTTATTTTTTAAATAATAATTTTGATTTAATAATTATTAACAAAGTTAGGATTGAATTTTAATGAAAAAATGAATTTTTAATGATAGAGCTTATTAAATCTTTGATTTTAATGAAAGATATTTTAAGTCAAAATTGGAGGTACTGATGATCTAAATTATTAATATATATTTTTTTATTTTATAATTATGTATTATCCAAATTAGTCGATACAATTCAATCTAAGTTTTACTTAATAATTCAAAAATATTTCACATGCCTTGAATTTTATAATCAGATTTTTTTTCACTGATAAACGAATTTTTGAAATTTCAAATTCCCAAAAAATACACTTTAGTGACTAAATATGGTATTGTTACTCTACAGTAAGTCGATGAAAAAATCTTAACCGGTAATTTTTAAATACAGTTTTTAATGCTGATTCGAATGATATACTATTTATCTTTATCAGATTTTTTTTCACTGATAAACGAATTTTTGAAGTTTCAAATTCCCAAAAAATAAACTTTAGTGACTAAATATGGTATTGTTACTCTACAGTAAGTCGATGAAAAAATCTTAACCGGTAATTTTTAAATACAGTTTTTAATGCTGATTCGAATGATATACTATTTATCTTTATCAGATTTTTTTTCACTGATAAACGAATTTTTGAAATTTCAAATTCCCAAAAAATACACTTTAGTGACTAAATATGGTATTGTTACTCTACAGTAAGTCGATGAAAAAATCTTAACCGGTAATTTTTAAATACAGTTTTTAATGCTGATTCGAATGATATACTATTTATCTTTATCAGATTTTTTTTCACTGATAAAGGAATTTTTGAAATTTCAAATTCCCAAAAAATACACTTTAGTGACTAAATATGGTATTGTTACTCTACAGTAAGTCGATGAAAAAATCTTAACCGGTAATTTTTAAATACAGTTTTTAATGCTGATTCGAATGATATACTATTTATCTTTATCAGATTTTTTTTCACTGATAAAGGAATTTTTGAAATTTCAAATTCCCAAAAAATACACTTTAGTGACTAATTATGGTATTGTTACTCTACAGTAAGTCGATGAAAAAATCTTAACCGGTAATTTTTAAATACAGTTTTTAATGCTGATTCGAATGATATACTATTTATCTTTATCAGATTTTTTTTCACTGATAAAGGAATTTTTGAAATTTCAAATTCCCAAAAAATACACTTTAGTGACTAAATATGGTATTGTTACTCTACAGTAAGTCGATGAAAAAATCTTAACCGGTAATTTTTAAATACAGTTTTTAATGCTGATTCGAATGATATACTATTTATCTTTATCAGATTTTTTTTCACTGATAAAGGAATTTTTGAAATTTCAAATTCCCAAAAAATACACTTTAGTGACTAAATATGGTATTGTTACTCTACAGTAAGTCGATGAAAAAATCTTAACCGGTAATTTTTAAATACAGTTTTTAATGCTGATTCGAATGATATACTATTTATCTTTATCAGATTTTTTTTCACTGATAAACGAATTTTTGAAGTTTCAAATTCCCAAAAAATACACTTTAGTGACTAATTATGGTATTGTTACTCTACAGTAAGTCGATGAAAAAATCTTAACCGGTAATTTTTAAATACAGTTTTTAATGCTGATTCGAATGATATACTATTTATCTTTATCAGATTTTTTTTCACTGATAAAGGAATTTTTGAAATTTCAAATTCCCAAAAAATACACTTTAGTGACTAAATATGGTATTGTTACTCTACAGTAAGTCGATGAAAAAATCTTAACCGGTAATTTTTAAATACAGTTTTTAATGCTGATTCGAATGATATACTATTTATCTTTATCAGATTTTTTTTCACTGATAAAGGAATTTTTGAAATTTCAAATTCCCAAAAAATACACTTTAGTGACTAAATATGGTATTGTTACTCTACAGTAAGTCGATGAAAAAATCTTAACCGGTAATTTTTAAATACAGTTTTTAATGCTGATTCGAATGATATACTATTTATCTTTATCAGATTTTTTTTCACTGATAAAGGAATTTTTGAAATTTCAAATTCCCAAAAAATACACTTTAGTGACTAAATATGGTATTGTTACTCTACAGTAAGTCGATGAAAAAATCTTAACCGGTAATTTTTAAATACAGTTTTTAATGCTGATTCGAATGATATACTATTTATCTTTATCAGATTTTTTTTCACTGATAAAGGAATTTTTGAAATTTCAAATTCCCAAAAAATACACTTTAGTGACTAAATATGGTATTGTTACTCTACAGTAAGTCGATGAAAAAATCTTAACCGGTAATTTTTAAATACAGTTTTTAATGCTGATTCGAATGATATACTATTTATCTTTATCAGATTTTTTTTCACTGATAAACGAATTTTTGAATTTCAAATTCCCAAAAAATAAACTTTAGTGACTAAATATGGTATTGTTACTCTACAGTAAGTCGATGAAAAAATCTTAACCGGTAATTTTTAAATACAGTTTTTAATGCTGATTCGAATGATATACTATTTATCTTTATCAGATTTTTTTTCACTGATAAACGAATTTTTGAAGTTTCAAATTCCCAAAAAATAAACTTTAGTGACTAAATATGGTATTGTTACTCTACAGTAAGTCGATGAAAAAATCTTAACCGGTAATTTTTAAATACAGTTTTTAATGCTGATTCGAATGATATACTATTTATCTTTATCAGATTTTTTTTCACTGATAAAGGAATTTTTGAAATTTCAAATTCCCAAAAAATACACTTTAGTGACTAAATATGGTATTGTTACTCTACAGTAAGTCGATGAAAAAATCTTAACCGGTAATTTTTAAATACAGTTTTTAATGCTGATTCGAATGATATACTATTTATCTTTATCAGATTTTTTTTCACTGATAAAGGAATTTTTGAAATTTCAAATTCCCAAAAAATACACTTTAGTGACTAAATATGGTATTGTTACTCTACAGTAAGTCGATGAAAAAATCTTAACCGGTAATTTTTAAATACAGTTTTTAATGCTGATTCGAATGATATACTATTTATCTTTATCAGATTTTTTTTCACTGATAAACGAATTTTTGAAGTTTCAAATTCCCAAAAAATAAACTTTAGTGACTAAATATGGTATTGTTACTCTACAGTAAGTCGATGAAAAAATCTTAACCGGTAATTTTTAAATACAGTTTTTAATGCTGATTCGAATGATATACTATTTATCTTTACCAGATTTTTTTTCACTGATAAACGAATTTTTGAAATTTCAAATTCCCAAAAAATACACTTTAGTGACTAAATATGGTATTGTTACTCTACAGTAAGTCGATGAAAAAATCTTAACCGGTAATTTTTAAATACAGTTTTTAATGCTGATTCGAATGATATACTAATTATCTTTATCAGATTTTTTTTCACTGATAAACGAATTTTTGAAGTTTCAAATTCCCAAAAAATAAACTTTAGTGGCTAAATATGGTATTGTTACTCTACAGTAAGTCAATGAAAAAATCTTAACCGGTAATTTTTAAATACAGTTTTTAATGCTGATTCGAATGATATACTATTTATCTTTATCAGATTTTTTTTCACTGATAAACGAATTTTTGAAGTTTCAAATTCCCAAAAAATACGCTATATTTTGTGTATTAATACAAGTTTAATAAAACACAAAAGTTTGCCAACTTCCTTTAAACCTGAGTATACAATAATAAACTTTATTAGATCTATTTTTGGTTTCCTGTAAATTTTCTGTATTGTGCTTAATTATAAAATTTTTCTTTTAAGGTATTAAACTACATCTGGTTAATACATAAATTATTTTTGGCCAATAATCTTTTTGCATCATATTTCTAGGCGATATCAAAAATCGTGATTGATTGAAGGATTGAAAAGTTATAATCTTGGACTCGGGCCTAAATAGCTTGGCTTAAGAAAATAAAAAAATTTAAATTTTAAAAATCTTGGTAAAAATTTCTAAATAAAAATAGAATTTTTTTTTGAAATTGCGTCATTTAATTTAATTAAAATAAAGAATTAAAAATCATTTATTAAAAAATTATTTATTTATATATTTAATGGAAGAATTTATTTTTAATTGATTAAAAAAATAAATTTTTTGGGAAAATAAATTTTTTAAAAATATTAATTTTTCCAAAAAATATTTTTCATGCAAAAATATTTGTAAATTTTATAAAAATGATTGCATAAAATATAAATATTTATATTAAACCAATAATTAAGGAAGTAATCTTGATAAATCTTATCAAAGATTACCAATTAAACTTTAAAATTAAAAAAATATTTTTATTATTAAAAGGTAAACGTGGCAAAACTTTATTATTTTTATTGTTAACTTCCGAGCAGGAAATTGGGCAAACTTTAGATTTTATTTGCCAATAACAACCATCATGTGAATATTTTTAAAGCAGAAATTATAGTGTGTGTCGGATGTTGATTTATTTTTTTTAAAAACAAAGTTTAACAGAGGGATATAAAACTGTTTTAGGTCTCTATGGATATACTGCCCCAATCCTAGTTTGAGTATCAATCATTATAAGCAAGATACATATAACCAAAAATGTTATTGTTTTATGTACTTTATGGATAAATTACACCAATCAAAGTTCGAGTCCATCCATGTTCGAGTAGAAGGAAAGAATAAAGGATACTTAAATTATGAGGGTAGGAGTATCCAATAAGTAGCCTGTTTTAAATAATGTATCATTACAACCAATTATCTTTGGCGATCATTGTTTCAAGCTCTCATCGAAGGCGTAATTATGAGATTAATAAACCTTGGTCTTAATTCAAAATAAATTTTTAAAATAATTTAAATTTTAATATTCACGTGTTTATTTTGCATATTAAAAATTGATAATAATCTCTGGACACTTATTTAAAAAAATAATTTTAAATTTATTTTCTGTTGTCTCAACTGATTTTAAAATTTATTTTCCAAGGTTTTAGAGTTACTTTTTTCTCACCGTTTCTCTCAATAATTTTTTAATTTACGTAATAAAATATTCTAATATTTACTCCTTTTGATTTTTAAAATTTTTATTTAACCGTTTACCGTTTAACGCATTAAATATCCACGTGAATTAATGCTGCATAGAGCTTCATAGGTTATATAAAATCGCAACTAAAATCCAAGTTTCATATCACTTCTACATAATTTATTTATTTAAAAATAATTATTTAGTAATAACCATTTAAAATTAATTATGTATTCCTTAAAAGCTTCAATTTTGATTGTTATATCTTCCATTGTTTTTGTTAATATTTTACAAGGAGTAGATGGATTCTTATTGGTTTGTATTTAATTTATCTCAAAAAATAATTCTTTAATTTTAAGTTTAATAAGCACAGCGCTGAGAAAAAGCATCATTCCAGCAAAGAAAAACATTATCATCATCACAAATATCATCATCATTCCGACGGTTCTTCATCCTCATCTTCAAGTTCATCTTCTGAGTCATCATCTTCCTCTAAATCATCCTCTTCTTCATCCTCAGAGCATAATTCTAAATCAAGCGAGGAGAAAAAACCAAAGAAAACATCAATGAAAACAACAACAATATTATCTACAATTCAAGCTAGTACAAGTACTCCATCGCCAACAACCAGCACTCCTTGCCCAACAACTAGTACTCCTTCCCCACCATCTAGCACACCATCGCCAACAGTATCAACTACAACTCAGTTGCCAACAACGCAAAGTTCATTACCAACAATTGCTAAAGAAACAACAACTCTTATGCCCACAATTATAACGGAAACAGCAACCGGTATTTAACATTTCTAAAATAATTTCATTATACATAATTTAATAGATAAAGTAAACTCAACACCATGCCATAAAGAACCAAAGAAAACATCAATGAAAACAACAATACTTCCTCCAACACCTACTAATCAAGTTATTACCACTACTCCATCGCCAACAACCAGTACACTAGAACATAAAGTAAAAACAATACCAACTATTCCAAATGTACGAACAACCCCTCCTAGCTATATTATGAATTCAAATAATATCATTAATAAAGTAGAGGAATCAAAAGGAGAAAATGAATTAGGCAAAAACATCCAAAATTCAAATAATCAGCCAAAAAGTGAAGAAAATGAGGACAATAAAGGGGATACGGATAATTATATAAGCAGTACAGAACCTTCCTTAACTGGAGATATTGACCTAGATTTGAACGTTATCATTCAGAGAAGGAAAAATAAAATGGATGTTAAAGTAATCATTTAAATTTATAATTGTAAGGAAATGAAAGATCCGGCTAGCATTTATAACGCTCACTAGGCCTGGGTTAGGGCAGGCAGAACTCCGGTATCTCATTAGATAGAGCACTTCTACGAGTGAGCCAAATTGCCGGGTAATAACTGCAAGGAGGTCGCGGGATAAATTTCTGCTCGGGGCTTAACTGTTAGCTCTCTTTTACTTACTCAACAATAATTAATAAAAATTAATTTTCAGGATTCTACAGAGCTTCTTACTCAATTTTTTGACGTAATATTCAACGGTTTCATGAATCAATTTGGATACAATTTTAAACCATCAGAAAATAATTTAAAAGTTAAAGAATTAGTATAATGAAGATTACTGACATAAAATTATTTTTAAATAAATTATTCGATTAACTAAATGAAGTGTTAATACCATTCATAAAGTTGTTTTTTTTATAAATTTTATTTCGGGGAAAAATTAATTTTTAAAATTATCCATTTTTATTTTGAACGTTTAATACATTTAAAACAGCTGACTTTTGTTTTATGACCTTATAGCTACATAAAAAATATTTAAGGGCAAATGTCGTCAGAAGGAATATAATGACCTAACAAATTTTTAGGAATGTTTATTTTTTCTGAACTTTTGTTTTAATTTATTTTTTGTCTAAAATTGACGTTAAAAACCTTTCTACTTTCAGTAATTCAAAATTGTACAAAATTTAATATTTTTAGATGAAAATTAAAAGAAAATATTTAACTAAATCCTTAATTCTCCATATAGTTTTTGCTTTTTTATTATCAAAATTTTGTAATTTAGTTATTTTGGATTTTCAATATTTATCTATTGAAGCAGGTAATATTTCCCCTATTTACTCCTTGCAATTTTTAAATTTAAAATGTTAATTTAAAATTTTATTTAGCAATTATTCCTTCAAATAATATTCAAACTACAAAATTACCTCAACTCGATTTGAGGGAAAATGATGAGCAAGAAAATCAACCTACTCCACTTGTTGAAAGAATAGAGATTAGATTAATTGATAACAAGGAAAATGGGTCAAATGAAAAACAATTGATGATTGTATGTCTAACAAGAAAAAATTTCTTTATTAATTTTTAAAAATCCTATACAGGTTGATGTAGTAAAGAAGCAAGGATTAGGTTTATTCCCAATATTTTTTAAGAAAAAAATTTTTAAATTTTAAAATAAGTTGCCGCAACTATTCAACAACAGAATGAATTAATGGACAAACAAAACACTAAACCTTGGTTATTACTCCAAAAAATAATTTTTTGAAAAATTTAATTTAAAGGTTTCTTGTTAGAATCAGACAGCCTTATTATCACTCAAAAATTTCTGAACCGGTTGATCAGAAAAATGAAACAAGCGAAAATGAAATAAATAATGATTTAATTAGTAAAGGTGAAGAAAACAATGAAACTGTTGAAATTGAGGAGGAGATATTAAATAATAATTTATTTAAAAATGATAGTAGAGAAGAGGATAAAGATTATTTAGAGGATGAAAGAAATAGAACAATGGTTTTTGATGATAGAGAAGAGTGTTTATTAAATAAAGCTAATTTGGAGGGAAAGGTAAATAAAATTGAATTAAATCGGGTAATTTGTGAAGTCGTGATCCTTATATATATCCTAAAAGAAAACTTTTTAATAAATAATCTTCCAATTATCAGGTAATACAAAGACTCGTAAATGAAAGAAGACGAATTGTTAGAACAATAAAAAAGATTAATCGGAATCAAAGCCAATTGTGTCGGATGGATAGAAGAAGGAATCAAGAAAAAGTTTTATACAGGTAGCGAAATAAATATGACAACTATTGAAATTATCAAGGGAAGACTTATTTTTAATTTTCAGGAAATGCCCAATGTGGAGGAGGGAAAAATTTTTCCTTTATTATGCCTTAATGAGAATTACCTATTGCGGAAATCACGCACGCTGGCCTGGAGGAATATATTACAATGAATATTAGAAAATTCTAAAAATCTTCAGATAATTATAATATGGCTTGAGAGAGGAAGATTTATAAGACTTGAGAGAGGAAGATTAGAGACATTCTCTGAAGCAACAACGTTTCCATAAGTTCTGTAATAGGTTGGAAATTCTGAAGGTTTTGGAGAACGTAGATGTCCGACACATAAAGAGGATAAAAATTTGATGATTAATAATTTATTATTCTAACAGAAATAAAAGAGTATTTTACTATATTATCAGACTATTATACTTAATTGCATTTAATCATAAAAATAACTTATCAAAGAAGCTAAAATATTTATTATAAGGCTTTGAGAAATGTTTTGTTTATAAAAATTTAACCCGATATTAACCCGTTAATTTAAATTTTAACAAAATTAATAAATTTAACAAGATTATTTCCTTTGAAAGTACCGTACTGCAAGTTCCATTAAGGCAAAAATAACAGATATAGAAAGGAAGAAAATGCCGAAGGAGATGAACTAGAAATAGGAATTTTATGAAATCCAAAAAAATATCCAACCATTTGTTCAATTCCAAGATTTAAAGGACCATTCTTATCAACAAAAAAGAAGGTAAACAGAGTTATGGAAAGGATAGTAACAAAGTTGTTAATGCCAAAAACGAGGCCATAGGCATCAGAATGCATATTTGTTGCTATTTGATTACTAGAAAATATTTAGATTGTGGTCTGTAGATGGCTAGATGGATCTATGGAGCTCTTAAAAATCTCACTTTATCAAGTAGACTTGGGTCTTGAACAGCCCTAGAGAGATTTGGGTCTTCTCCAGCCCTTCACTAGCCTAAAAATTTTTTACCTGGCTATAGCCTCCAAAACACTGAATAAAATATATAAAAGCATATAAAGGGCATAATCAGTAAAAATATTTGCAAAATAGATCATTCCAAACAAAAGTAAAGAAAATCCAAAAGAGGAACCTATAAACACTACTGGCCGATAATCTTCCCATTTAATTTGAATAAATTGAAGAAATGTTAAACAAATGGCGGCTGGCATTAAAGAAAATTTTTTATTATGTATCTATGTGTTATCGAAAAATATTTACATAAAATTGTGTTTAAGCTTTCAACAAATCCATTCCAGATCAACGATTTATCCACTTTACGATGTGCCCATAATGATTGTTCATAATTCATAACCTAAATTTCAGATAGACGTTGTAAGGATGATTCACTAAAACGCTTATGTGGGGGTATAATGAGAGAATACATAGGCATTAATCGTCACGGGGTAGCTCATCAGTTATAGGAGCAACTGCGAAGGTGTAAGCGAGGTCAAGCGAGTACTATCAGCATTGCCACAGGATGATCCTGCCCTGTGCCTAGACTTTTTTCTCCCTCAATTTACGACAGATAATACCAACAAACCCTCACCAAATAAATCCCACAGGTAGTAAGAATTGCAAAAATAGACCAGCACAGGACATTAACATTACGATAATGCCGAATAAATTTATAAAGAAATATTTCTTGATTATTTCTAGTGGAAACTTTTCTAGTTCCTTCTAGCAATTCAAAGCTTTCATTTATTTTTTTATTCTCTTGTTGATCTTCCTTATTTAATAAATTATTATGTTTTTCATCTGTTGATGACGGAAGTATCTTAATTTTTAAAAGTACTGCTTCACAAAAATAATCTCAAAAAATGTATTACTTCCTCCATTTGTTTACTTTCCTTATTTGTTTTTTTATTCCTTTTAGGTGTCGTCATCGGCAAAAATAAGGAAATAAGTAAAGAAACAAAAAGAACACCCAATGTTATCTAGAAAAAAAAAATAATATTTTAATGGTTACTTTTTTGGTCTATTTTAGAGGCGAGTTTGCTTAATAACTCAAAAATTTGAAGTCACTTCGGTAATCACTCATCCGGAAATGTGAGAAAAATCTCATCGAAGAACAAATAAAACTTGCCTGATTGAGTAACAAATAATCCCCAATTTCAGTAGAAACTAAAAACTGCCCAAAAGAATATGCCGCAAATTTTCCAGTCATTGTAGCCATTCGAATTAATGAAGTTACCCGTTTATATTTACTTTTACTAACAACAGAATAAAGGTAAGAGCTATAAGCAACATCTGCAGAGGTAGCAATACCTTTTTTAGATTAAAAATGAGCATCTATTGAGCTAATTTTTCAAAAAATTTAATTTACCAAAAGATATTTGCATTAATTGCATATGAAAGATTGAATGCCCAAAAATTAGTAAAGCCCACGTAACAGATAATAAGAGCGCTTCAAGTATTATAATTGGAGTAAATCTAAGCCAGTCAATGCATAAAGAGATTGGAATCTTGAATATTTTTTGAAAAAAAATTTCTTTTAAGACTAACCATGGATATTAAATTAGAATAAGCCCAATGAGTATAAATTTGCCCATAAATTTGTTCATTTGTAAAATTTTTAAATTGAGGTGATTTAAGATAAGGAGTAAGAAAAGGTGTTCCTGGACGAAATTTTTTAAGAACTCCGAATATACAAACAAGTCCAACTGTCAATTTCCAATTCATTTAATTAAAAATACCTAGTAATTTTTAGAAAAAAAATTAAAAAAAAATTTTTTTAATAGAAATCCCCCTTCCAAACTAATAAAAACTAATGTAAATTATTTGCAGAAATCAATATAAAAATAGAAATAAATTGTGGACATTTAATAAGCAAAATAAAAAGCTAAAAAGTAAAAGAATATTTATTGAGAAAGAAGCTGAGTAAATAAAAAATAATATTTTTTGTTTTTTTTCCCTTTATTTTATAGAGCATCTTTAAAGAAAACTCATAGAACACATATATTTCAAAGAAAATTTCTTTTTATTAAGAAATAATGACTAATTTTTAAGAGGATTATTTAGGCATAGTTTAAATATATTTCTTAATTTTTCCCAGGCTGAAAGAAATTTCACAATAATCGTTTTTATTTTACCAAATTTTTCTTTTACTTTTTTGTGCTACAAACTATGGACATATTACTTAAAGTTTCACACAAATTTTTGATTTTATCTGTTATTGAGGTCCGATTAAATTGAAATTTTTATCAGAAACTCCTCTTAGCTTTAAAAACATTGCAAAAAGAAATTTCAATTCAAGGAAAAATTCGAAAAATATTAAAAATTTTCATAGAAATGCGTGCTTCACAATTATAGATTCACCTTTATGCTACAAATTTATTTCTACAATAATAAAATTTTGTCAATTATTAATCTGTTTCTTTAAAATATCTACATATTTTAACGTTTTCCCCATCCATATCCACCATATCCATAGCCATATCCGTACCCGTATCCACCACAACAACCGCCACCCCATCCTCCATAACCTCCATATCCGTAATTGCCTCCTCCATGCATCATCTATTTTAAAGATTTTTATTAAAAAGCCTAAACTAAAAATCGGACCAAGACGAGATCTAGCTCAAAAGTTAAGGTGACCGATATCGATATCAAATGTTTTCGATAATCGATATTCCCAAGTCCGATCTCTAGCCTAAACCTCTACTAAAAAATTATTTCAAAAAGTTTAAGTTACCATCCAGCCAATCTGTCCATATTTATAAGGATTGTAAGCATTGGAAATTTGAAATGAAACAAAGACAATAATGAAAGTAAGGGTAAAAATAGTTAAGAGCTTCATGCTAATTCTTGTTAAATTAGTCACTTAATTTTATCCAAATCTTTCAGAAGGAAACAAAGAAGACTTGATTAAAATTTATTTTTTATCGATAAAAGTTTAACCAAAAAAAGACAAATAAATTTATATTTTAAAAACTATTAGTAGACACAAATTTAGTTTAATTTTTTAAGTGAATTAATTGTTTAAAAAATTTTTTCTTCTTTTGTTTTTCTTTATCAATTCATTTACTTTAATAAATAATTTAATATTAAACTTTAAATTCAAGTTCTAGTTTTTATTTCTTTCCTCATTCCAGATACTTATTTTATATTTTAAAATTAAATCTTTTATAAATTCGCCAAATTGGAAGGAAAAATGATCAATTGTCTACCTAAAATTAAAATTGAAATCAAAATTTAATCAAAACAAATTTAACTGTTGACAAACTGACTGTTTCCGACAGCTTAATGGCATGTTGTTTCAAATGGCATATTGTCCGTTCAAATCTGTACATGGTTGTACATGGGAACTTTACCAAATTGCTAAAGTTACACTCTATCATTTTTACTATTGCTTTTATTTTACCGACTGTCAATAAATGATGTGGAATTTAAAGCAAAACACATATTTTGGCGGCAAACATCGCTTTAATCTTTTTATATTTTTAAAGTGCAAATGCCAAAAATGCACTTTATATTCGATACAAGAGTGGAAATATAAGGTATAAATTACAGTATAAGGTATAAATTACAGTAAAAAAAAAAAAATCCAAACAAAAGTAAAGAAAATCCAAAAGAGGAACCTATAAACACTACTGGCCGATAATCTTCCCATTTAATTTGAATAAATTGAAGAAATGTTAAACAAATGGCGGCTGGCATTAAAGAAAATTTTTTATTATGTATCTATGTGTTATCGAAAAATATTTACATAAAATTGTGTTTAAGCTTTCAACAAATCCATTCCAGATCAACGATTTATCCACTTTACGATGTGCCCATAATGATTGTTCATAATTCATAACCTAAATTTCAGATAGACGTTGTAAGGATGATTCACTAAAACGCTTATGTGGGGGTATAATGAGAGAATACATAGGCATTAATCGTCACGGGGTAGCTCATCAGTTATAGGAGCAACTGCGAAGGTGTAAGCGAGGTCAAGCGAGTACTATCAGCATTGCCACAGGATGATCCTGCCCTGTGCCTAGACTTTTTTCTCCCTCAATTTACGACAGATAATACCAACAAACCCTCACCAAATAAATCCCACAGGTAGTAAGAATTGCAAAAATAGACCAGCACAGGACATTAACATTACGATAATGCCGAATAAATTTATAAAGAAATATTTCTTGATTATTTCTAGTGGAAACTTTTCTAGTTCCTTCTAGCAATTCAAAGCTTTCATTTATTTTTTTATTCTCTTGTTGATCTTCCTTATTTAATAAATTATTATGTTTTTCATCTGTTGATGACGGAAGTATCTTAATTTTTAAAAGTACTGCTTCACAAAAATAATCTCAAAAAATGTATTACTTCCTCCATTTGTTTACTTTCCTTATTTGTTTTTTTATTCCTTTTAGGTGTCGTCATCGGCAAAAATAAGGAAATAAGTAAAGAAACAAAAAGAACACCCAATGTTATCTAGAAAAAAAAATAATATTTTAATGGTTACTTTTTTGGTCTATTTTAGAGGCGAGTTTGCTTAATAACTCAAAAATTTGAAGTCACTTCGGTAATCACTCATCCGGAAATGTGAGAAAAATCTCATCGAAGAACAAATAAAACTTGCCTGATTGAGTAACAAATAATCCCCAATTTCAGTAGAAACTAAAAACTGCCCAAAAGAATATGCCGCAAATTTTCCAGTCATTGTAGCCATTCGAATTAATGAAGTTACCCGTTTATATTTACTTTTACTAACAACAGAATAAAGGTAAGAGCTATAAGCAACATCTGCAGAGGTAGCAATACCTTTTTTAGATTAAAAATGAGCATCTATTGAGCTAATTTTTCAAAAAATTTAATTTACCAAAAGATATTTGCATTAATTGCATATGAAAGATTGAATGCCCAAAAATTAGTAAAGCCCACGTAACAGATAATAAGAGCGCTTCAAGTATTATAATTGGAGTAAATCTAAGCCAGTCAATGCATAAAGAGATTGGAATCTTGAATATTTTTTGAAAAAAAATTTCTTTTAAGACTAACCATGGATATTAAATTAGAATAAGCCCAATGAGTATAAATTTGCCCATAAATTTGTTCATTTGTAAAATTTTTAAATTGAGGTGATTTAAGATAAGGAGTAAGAAAAGGTGTTCCTGGACGAAATTTTTTAAGAACTCCGAATATACAAACAAGTCCAACTGTCAATTTCCAATTCATTTAATTAAAAATACCTAGTAATTTTTAGAAAAAAAATTAAAAAAAAATTTTTTTAATAGAAATCCCCCTTCCAAACTAATAAAAACTAATGTAAATTATTTGCAGAAATCAATATAAAAATAGAAATAAATTGTGGACATTTAATAAGCAAAATAAAAAGCTAAAAAGTAAAAGAATATTTATTGAGAAAGAAGCTGAGTAAATAAAAAATAATATTTTTTGTTTTTTTTCCCTTTATTTTATAGAGCATCTTTAAAGAAAACTCATAGAACACATATATTTCAAAGAAAATTTCTTTTTATTAAGAAATAATGACTAATTTTTAAGAGGATTATTTAGGCATAGTTTAAATATATTTCTTAATTTTTCCCAGGCTGAAAGAAATTTCACAATAATCGTTTTTATTTTACCAAATTTTTCTTTTACTTTTTTGTGCTACAAACTATGGACATATTACTTAAAGTTTCACACAAATTTTTGATTTTATCTGTTATTGAGGTCCGATTAAATTGAAATTTTTATCAGAAACTCCTCTTAGCTTTAAAAACATTGCAAAAAGAAATTTCAATTCAAGGAAAAATTCGAAAAATATTAAAAATTTTCATAGAAATGCGTGCTTCACAATTATAGATTCACCTTTATGCTACAAATTTATTTCTACAATAATAAAATTTTGTCAATTATTAATCTGTTTCTTTAAAATATCTACATATTTTAACGTTTTCCCCATCCATATCCACCATATCCATAGCCATATCCGTACCCGTATCCACCACAACAACCGCCACCCCATCCTCCATAACCTCCATATCCGTAATTGCCTCCTCCATGCATCATCTATTTTAAAGATTTTTATTAAAAAGCCTAAACTAAAAATCGGACCAAGACGAGATCTAGCTCAAAAGTTAAGGTGACCGATATCGATATCAAATGTTTTCGATAATCGATATTCCCAAGTCCGATCTCTAGCCTAAACCTCTACTAAAAAATTATTTCAAAAAGTTTAAGTTACCATCCAGCCAATCTGTCCATATTTATAAGGATTGTAAGCATTGGAAATTTGAAATGAAACAAAGACAATAATGAAAGTAAGGGTAAAAATAGTTAAGAGCTTCATGCTAATTCTTGTTAAATTAGTCACTTAATTTTATCCAAATCTTTCAGAAGGAAACAAAGAAGACTTGATTAAAATTTATTTTTTATCGATAAAAGTTTAACCAAAAAAAGACAAATAAATTTATATTTTAAAAACTATTAGTAGACACAAATTTAGTTTAATTTTTTAAGTGAATTAATTGTTTAAAAAATTTTTTCTTCTTTTGTTTTTCTTTATCAATTCATTTACTTTAATAAATAATTTAATATTAAACTTTAAATTCAAGTTCTAGTTTTTATTTCTTTCCTCATTCCAGATACTTATTTTATATTTTAAAATTAAATCTTTTATAAATTCGCCAAATTGGAAGGAAAAATGATCAATTGTCTACCTAAAATTAAAATTGAAATCAAAATTTAATCAAAACAAATTTAACTGTTGACAAACTGACTGTTTCCGACAGCTTAATGGCATGTTGTTTCAAATGGCATATTGTCCGTTCAAATCTGTACATGGTTGTACATGGGAACTTTACCAAATTGCTAAAGTTACACTCTATCATTTTTACTATTGCTTTTATTTTACCGACTGTCAATAAATGATGTGGAATTTAAAGCAAAACACATATTTTGGCGGCAAACATCGCTTTAATCTTTTTATATTTTTAAAGTGCAAATGCCAAAAATGCACTTTATATTCGATACAAGAGTGGAAATATAAGGTATAAATTACAGTAGCATCCTATTGCTATCAGGCTTTCATTTTACTTCATTTTATTTTTTTATTTATAGAAGATTTTAATTTTAGACATAATACTTTCCTGATTAGAAAGGGGAAATCAAAAAACTGGTTTATTAAAAATAATATTAAAAGTCTGGATGAGTAACGATGTTTTATTAAGCCTCTTTTTCTTAATTGTTTTTACTTTATTTAATAATGTAAACCCTGGAGGTTAAATTTAAATAATTATTTAATTAATTAAATTATTTAATTAATTAAAAAATAAAATTTCTTAATTGAACATTAATTAAACTATTTTTTTCTATAGCCATTCTAGGCAAATGTTGTTCAGCAAGCAACAATCCCAATGATTTTGATTGGTGTAAGTCATCGTCGTGGAAGAGGGCATAGAAGCGGTCATGAAGAAGTTTATGGAAGTGAACATGGAGTGAGGCATGAAGGAGTGAGTCAACCTCTTGAAAGTGAGGCAACTTCTTCAAACATAGCTGGGCCAAGTTCTGTGAATATTGCTCCTAATAAATATCCAAAAGGCACGTTACACTAATTAATATCCCCTTAATTATTATTCAAAACTTTAGTAGAACTTCCATCAATTCAAATAATAGTTGATTCAGCGAAAGAAATGTCTACATATATTGAGAGATTTATTTCTACTGAAAATTTTGAAGGGTTTAATGAAGCAATTGCTAAAGACGTGATGGAGTTTATTCTACATGAAGTAAGCTCATTTTTATATAAAATATTCGAAAAATATTGAATTACTTCGAGTTTTTAATTGATGATTTGTATTATTATAAATATTTTTCAGTATGGTGAAGATTTAAATGAAGAAATGGAAAACATAACAAGTTTATTTGTTGCCAAAAAATTTATGGAATCCGATGCCTTTTGGAATACATTGAATGGTTATATTGAAACCACTTGTAAAAAAATACATAGTCAAGATGAAAAAATTCTCGAAACCTGTCGATTTGGAATGTTTCTTGCTGCAAATTTGTTTTTATTAAATAAAACTAGTCAGGTAAAAATACAAAAATTACTCAAGTATTTTTAATTAAATTACACATGTCCTCCTAATTATTTTAAGCATAAAAATTTAGATTATTATTGTTAAATAATATTAATTTTAAGCTTGAAGATTTAAAAGATAAATACAAACATCGTTATTGCAATATATGGAACGCATATATACAAAACAAAATCAACAAGAATACATCAACTGCAAATGTAAGCTAATCTCCTTTAATCTATAAAAAATAATTATCTGGTTTTGAATATCAAAAAGGTTTAACGTTTTCTAAATCATTGAAAAAATTCTCATCCTTTATCCTGTTGTAAGGAAGATTTTTCTGGCAGCATTTAACTATTACAATTGGGCGGTTGTTAAACGATCCTTAGGGAGGTAAAAAAGTGAAATTTACTTACCCGCAGCTTAGTTAATGCACTTCAAAAATATAATTTTTATCACTAACTTTATGTTTAATTTAATGAATATACATACATATACTATGATATAAAAATTAAAATTTACTAAAATTCGATTTTAAAGATTTATGGAAATTTCCAGCTGAATTTACTTGAGAAAGTAGTTGCAAGCTGGATAAATTAGGAAAAAGTTAAAACTGGAGAGAATTAATGTCTAAAGAAATTTTTGAGAAATTAATTACTAATTTTGGGAAGATTTTGATACTATTGGGTTTTTAAAATATTAAATTTAATGATAATTTGATTTATTTATCAATTATGTAAACATTATTTAGATTAAACAGCTTATTTATTTCTCTATCATCTAGGCTTTATTTGATATTAAAATCTTTAGTTTGAATAAAGTTAAGCCATAAAGAATGTGTCCTAATATTTTTGTCACCCTGCATTTAATTCATTTCTTAATTAATTCAAGATATCCGATTATATCTTGGAGATATTCTCTCAAATAATTTTTATAGAATAAATCACTAAAATATCTTAATAAAATGAAGCAAATAATTTTACTACAAATTTAATAAAATAAATATAAATTACTGCAAAATCATTTAATAATTATTTGAAAATGTTTTTTGAGATATAAAAATTAGCCAAAATTAAAAAAGAATCCCATAGATTCAAAATAAAAATTTAAAAAACTTTAGCAAACATGTATTTGCGTAATATATCGATAAAGCTTTAATGTTTTAGAATGGAAATTCATAGTATTTTCACGTGTTTTTGAAAAAAGATTTTTTTATATTTTAATAACGAGCTATGAAATTTATTCCTTTAAGCACCTCCAGCACCTCTACATATGCTTTTGTTAATTAATTTATAAAATTTAATTAATTTATTCCTTTTCTCTCCTCTTCAATATATGTAAGTAATTTCTAAAATATGCTTTTCATGTGGAAAAAGCCTTTAATTCTCTCCTCTATATCTCTCAATAAATTCTAAAATAGAATTTTTTGGCAAATATTCATATTAAATTGAGTTGTTTGATGCTGAAGTAACGTTTCAAACTAGAAAATGAGTAGAGGAAAACTTCCCTTTGATACGTGGTAATAAAATTATTCCTCTGCAAAAAAATATACTTTTTTTGCCGCTCTTTAATCTTCTGCCAATTTATAAATTTATTTTTTTGTTGATTCAACTGATTTTTAAATAAATTCCCTCTCTTTGAAGCCTTAATACTTAAGCCGATGGGCAATAAGGAGTTTTCAATCCAGCTTGGAATTCATTCATTAACTAATAATTTATTCTCCCCTCTTTATTACTCTTTCATCTATTTACTGGAAAGCCCTAACCATAAATAAAAAATATTAATACCTCTAAAATATTAAACCAAAAAATACTCTAAAACAAAAATAAACTGCCTAAATCACGAAAATTATGCATCTTTCATATTTATCGGCAATTTCTTGCGTCTTGTTGGCTATTTGTTTGTTAGAAGCTGAGGGATTCAATCTATTTGTGAGTTTATAAATTGTTAAGGAATAATATTATTAAATGTCGTGGTACTTTTCCTTTATGCGCCCGCAACATCGTTGATGTATTTTATTCAGTGACCGGTTCCAAAGTATTTTGATTCATTTATCTTTCGATTCGACTCCTCGGTTTAAGTCGAATAGTACTAGTATATGCGGAAATGCCTGAAGACTGAGATATAGGTCCCCGAAAATTGAAAAACAATAAGGGACCAAGCTCGTTTCTTGAGTTCAAAAAATTATACAAATGATAGATATTCGAAAGAGCTCGGCTAGCTGAGTCAATGAGATTATTAAAATCGTTTTTTGTAAATTAAAACAAAATAATTTTCAATTTACAATTAAAATTAATTTACAGAATTGGAACGAGGCAAAAAATAACAAATCCAAAGGAGGAAGCTATTCAGAGAGTGAAACTGTTGAGGAAGATTCACGTTCTAGATACTCTGAAAGCGAAAGTCAATCATCAAGTAATTCAAATAGTAATGAACATCATAGTGCGAGCAACTCACGATCGGAAAGCAAATCAGGTTCACGTGAACATCATAAGAGGCATCACAAGCATATTCGTGGAAACGGAGGAGAAGAGCCTCCATGTGAAGATGGGAATTCTACAACTACTATCAAACCGCAAAAAGTTAAACGCAAACATCACGGCAGTAAATCTAGTAGTAGTAGCTCACATCATTCAAAAAGTAAATCAGCTTCAAATAGTCATTCAAGCGAACATAAGAAAAGCAAAAGCCATTCAAAAAGCGAATCACATGAACATCATCGCCATAAGCATCATCACCGCCACCATCATCATAAGCATGATAAAGAAGAAACGAGCACAGTAAGTCCGCAAAGTTCGACAACTATTGTTGTACAATCTACTCCTGTAGCAGTAGTATCGCCAAAGAAGCCTCCACAACCAGAATCTTCTTCATCTGCTCCACGTCCATCTCCTCCATCAGGTGAAACTCCATGTGTGGAAGAACTGACAAGCAGCAGTAGCCCACCAGCCAAATCTACTCCTGTATCTGTTGTTTCGCCAAAGAAGCCTCCACAATCAGAATCTTCTTCACCTGCACCTCGTCCATCACCTCCATCTCCACGCGGACAAGGATCAACAACTGGTTCACCAGCTCAATCTACTCCTGTATCAGTTGTTTCTCCAAAAAAGCCTCCTCAACCAGAATCTTCTTCATCTGCTCCACGTCCATCTCCTCCGTCAGGTGAAACTCCATGTGTGGAAGAACTGACAAGCAGCAGTAGTCCACCAGCTCAATCTACTCCTGTATCTGTTGTTTCTCCAAAGAAACCTCAACCAGAATCTTCTTCTCCCGCACCTCGTCCATCACCTCCATCGCCCCGCGGACAAGGATCAACCAGTGGTCCATCTGCTCAATCTACTCCTGTATCTGTTGTTTCTCCAAAGAAGCCCCCTCAACCAGAATCTTCTTCACCCGCACCTCGTCCATCACCTCCATCGCCCCGCGGACAAGGATCAACCAGTGGTCCATCTGCTCAATCTACTCCTGTATCTGTTGTTTCTCCAAAGAAGCCTCCTCAACCAGAATCTTCTTCATCTGCTCCACGTCCATCTCCTCCATCAGGTGAAACTCCATGTGTGGAAGAACTGACAAGCAGCAGTAGCCCACCAGCCAAATCTACTCCTGTATCTGTTGTTTCGCCAAAGAAGCCTCCACAATCAGAATCTTCTTCACCTGCACCTCGTCCATCACCTCCATCTCCACGCGGACAAGGATCAACAACTGGTTCACCAGCTCAATCTACTCGTGTATCAGTTGTTTCTCCAAAGAAGCCTCCTCAACCAGAATCTTCTTCATCTGCTCCACGTCCATCTCCTCCGTCAGGTGAAACTCCATGTGTGGAAGAAGTGACAAGCAGCAGTAGTCCACCAGCTCAATCTACTCCTGTATCTGTTGTTTCTCCAAAGAAGCCCCCTCAACCAGAATCTTCTTCTCCCGCACCTCGTCCATCACCTCCATCGCCCCGCGGACAAGGATCAACCAGTGGTCCACCAGCTCAATCTACTCCTGTATCTGTTGTTTCTCCAAAGAAGCCTCCTCAACCAGAATCTTCTTCATCTGCTCCACGTCCATCTCCTCCGTCAGGTGAAACTCCATGTGTGGAAGAAGTGACAAGCAGCAGTAGCCCACCAGCTCAATCTACTCCTGTATCTGTTGTTTCTCCAAAGAAGCCCCCTCAACCAGAATCTTCTCCCGCACCTCGTCCATCACCTCCATCGCCACGCGGACAAGGATCAACAACTGGTTCACCAGCTCAATCTACTCCTGTATCAGTTGTTTCTCCAAAGAAGCCTCCTCAACCAGAATCTTCTTCATCTGCTCCACGTCCATCTCCTCCGTCAGGTGAAACTCCATGTGTGGAAGAACTGACAAGCAGCAGTAGTCCACCAGCTAAATCTACTCCTGTATTCGTTGTTTCTCCAAAGAAGCCCCCTCAACCAGAATCTTCTTCTCCCGCACCTCGTCCATCACCTCCATCGCCCCGCGGACAAGGATCAACCAGTGGTCCACCAGCTCAATCTACTCCTGTATCTGTTGTTTCTCCAAAGAAGCCTCCTCAACCAGAATCGTCTTCACCAGCACCTCGTCCATCTCCTCCTTCAGGTGAAACTCCATGTGTGGAAGAACTGACAAGCAGCAGTAGTCCACCAGCTCAATCTACTCCTGTATCAGTTGTTTCTCCAAAGAAGCCTCCTCAACCAGAATCTTCGTCATCTGCTCCACGTCCGTCACCTCCATCGCCACGCGGACAAGGATCAACAACTGGTTCACCAGCTCAATCTACTCCTTTATCTGTTGTTTCTCCAAAGAAGCCTCCTCAACCAGAATCTTCGTCATCTGCTCCACGTCCGTCACCTCCATCGCCACGCGGACAAGGATCAACAACTGGTTCACCAGCTCAATCTACTCCTTTATCTGTTGTTTCGCCAAAGAAGCCTCCACAACCAGAATCTTCTTCAACTGCTCCAAGTTTGTCATCTGCATCACCATCCTCAAAAGAATACCCAAAACCCCCTCCTTCCCGAAGTGTAAACTCGACTGTTGCTTCTACGATTAAGACCAAAACCAAAAAACCATGCGTACATAAACATAAACGAACAACACCTACTACTACATCATTACCTACTACAACTGAAGAATGTGAGTGCGAATATGAAGATGATCCTGTTTCAACGCAAGGCCCTGTTCCTAGTGGGAAACCAAAATCGCAAGGCCTTGTAAGTTTTAAGATATAGCATGACATTTAGTAGAAACAAACGATTTCGGAAAAACAAATTTTTTAAATCAATCTCATCTTTTATTTTTTAGCGTGAGCTCATTGAGAATCTTTACTACAAAGTCATTAACAAAGTAAAAAATACTGGTGATAATGTTATTAAGAATTGAGGTTCCGGGGTTTCAGAAGAAACGTAAGAAACAAAGTGATTTTGAAGAAGAAAGTTTATTTTCATTTTATTAACGAGAAAACACTAAATACCTTTTTTTTATGGTTCGGGCATGCTTCTGTTAATCTTTCATTTTTCTTATAATTTTCCAGTTATTTTTAACATTAATTATCATAACTATTTGATTGTGATAAACGTTTAAAAAATACATTTAACTAATGATTACGGGCAAGATCGAAATTTTAAAGTCTGTCATTTAATTTAGGACACAAATCCTTTCATTCTAGAGTTCATTTTTACACAAATCCTACATACTAGAGTTCATTTTTAATTTTAAAATTTAACTAAAGAAGAAAATATTCAAGTTTATGTACATATTTATATATTCAAGGTCATCAAAAGCAATATATTTATAAGATTTTTATTAGATATAATAAACTTATTTGATTATTAGTTCTACATATTTTGTTTAATTATTGTTTTATTGGGATTATTAGTAAAAAACACGTTAACTATTGCGACATAATTATAAGAAAGACCTCATTCTTAAACTTAATCTAATTATTTTTCAATAAATTATTATTTGACGGTATTTTAAAAGATACATAGAAATTTTGATTTTTGTTAATTTTGTACTTTTCCTCCAAAATCTTTTTTCAAGCTAACAGCGGTTTATCTCTTTGAAGTGCTTGTCTACATATTTACATTAAAAAAGTAACACCGTTTTTTTCATAATTTAATATTTTTGCTAAATAAAACAGTTTAATTTTTCGTAAAATTATAATCATTCATTGTATATTAACCGAAAGTTTAGAGTATTAGATTGAATTTTCTATAAAATAAACAAAAATACTATATGCCTTTAAAATTAATTCTAATAGGTTTTTAATAAGAAATCTTACCCAGTTTTCCTAAAATTCATTCTCTAACATTTAACTCTATTAAATATTTAAAGCTAATCCGTTAAAAAAATACAAAAAAATATTACAATTATAAATTTAATTAATTTAATGAACCTTTCAGATTAATTAGAACATAAAGTTTTCGGAATCTGGGTGGTCTACGAATTCCAAGCTTTAATAACTTTAATATTTATTATAACATTAAAGCATAAACCTAGCGATGCAAAAAATTAATTTTAAATTAATTAATATTTATGGCTTGTTATCATATCTTTTATCCACAAAAACATGCTGCTTTATAGGATTTTCTCACGATTAACGTGTTTTAATATTAGAGGAATTTATGTATTATTAGAGCTTTATTAATTGTTATTCCTATTTTTGCTTGAAGGTCTATTAAATAAAAATTGCTGCCAAACGGATTAAATTTTAAAATTATTTTCCAATTAGTTTCACAAAAATGCTTCCTTTAAATACATTTTTGTTTTATTTCAAAATATTTTTGATCATCAAACAAAGTTTTGTTATTAATAAAATTCATTGTTTGCAAATAACAACGAAACAAATTGGAAATCAAAAAGATTTAGAGACGACATTGAAAATAGAAAGAAATATTGGGAAGGATCAATCAATGAGAATCGGCCAAAAAAATTATGCAAAAAGCGAACCTCCCAGTTTAAAGAAATCAAATGATCATCCAACTATTCAAAAAGAAGATAGAAAAGCTGAATTCTATAGGAAAGTCCAAAATATTCCCATTCAAAATGACCACGCTTTACAACTCTATCAGCATTGTACTTGAAATGTTTTAATTTTAAATAATTTTTTGAAATTTTTAGGGGCTGAACAGGCATTTTCAAATCTTTTTGCTGTTATCGCTAATCAAAGGTTAATTAGAAAAAAATTTGCCATTGTGGAATTAATAATTTCATATTTTGTTCAGACTAAGACACTTTTCTAAATCTGTCAATTATGAATTTGGGGAGTGTTCAAAACGCGCTTCTACTGTTCCACTTCATGCAAAATGCATATCCACTCTAATTCTTGGCAAGTTCAATGGCAGAACTTTCATTGAAACGGTAAATTTCTCCAATTTTATCTAATTAACTTCAGAATAACCGAAAAAATACAAATTTCGATATATACCGTATCAAAAAACGAGCGGATCATCGTAAAAAATTGATGGCACTAAAACAATCATCAAAGCGCCATCAGAGAGCGTCTAACCGAAAGCGTTGGGTTAGTCTGTAAAATTTTTAAAAATATTTATTTGGTTTTTAGGTTGGTGGTCTACGCCTTATGGATGAACCAATAATAAATAATAACGATATTAAGAATTCTGGATATCGGATTTTTACAAAAAAGCCTCTCAAACGTCTTCATATTCTAAACAAGATTTATAAAGAACACAGACGTGAACGACGTCAAACCGGAATTATCAAGAAAAATTATTATCAACTTTATAAGCCTGCTAAAAGTCGGCTTAGTCCAATTGGAAAATTAGCTAAAAAGATGATGGAGGTTGTTCTTAAAGCAAAAGGAAAAAAAGAGAAGGATGTTATTCCGTTGGTTTTTTAATCCTTGAAAGGATTCTTAAAGAAATTCTAAAAAATATCTTAAGTTGGCAACATACTGTAGAACGAATTAAGGCAAGCACACAAAAACGGAACAATATTAAAAAGATGCTTGAAGGTTCTGAAATTAAAAATATGGATCAACTTGTTTATAATGGCTTAAAACGACGAGGGATCGTTCAAGAAGATGTGAGATTTTAAATTGAGAAATATGAAAGATAAGCTTTGTTTTTAAGTTAAACGATGTAATCGGAAATCCAGAAAAGTTACAACAATTTTTGAAGAAGAAACGTTTAGAAAAAGAAAAAGCACCTCTTCAACGTCTAGTAAATTTGTTAAGAGATGGAATTAAACTTGGATATGCATTTACTGGTCAAAATTCCACAGAACTCGACAATAAAACCTTAAAGCTCGTTTCACCCCGTTTCTTGAGTGTCACACCGGAAGAACATAACGATACGGTAAATTAAAACAAGTTTTTGAGAGAAATTTTCCTTATAAAGTTGAATTTTCTTTCTCCCTCATTGTTTTCTTTACACGGAAATGGTAAAGGAATTGAGGTAAATTCAAATTTTATTTTTCTAAAAAATGACTGCCATGTTTAGAATTTAACCAGCATTCCATCTTTGATAAAGAAAATTGGAGGTCCAGTTGGATTCAGTTCCCAAGACCAGCAAATGTGGCTTGATTTTGTAAGAGAAATTGTTTAAAATTTATATTTAAAAATTAAGATAATGGAGGCGGCAGGTGTAATTGAGGATGCCGAAAAAATTGAAAAGGTCCTTTTCCTTCACAAAAAAATTTTTTAATTTATTTAAAAACCTCAAGGAACTAAACAATAAAAATTTAAATGGAGTAGAATCTATTTGGAATAAACATTTTGATAAGGAAAAATATGAAAGGGAAGTCCGCACTAATGATGGCACTCCGCTCTACTTTACCAAACAAAATATCAGGCACGGTTTGTAAATATAAATTGTAGTAAAATACCTAATTAAGATATTTTGCCCATTTTATAATTTTTCAGTGATGTTTTTGACGAATCTGAAGTCAAGAAGGTTGACTTGTTCGAAGAGTTGCAACGAAAGACAAATATTAATCAGATACGAGAAATGAATCAAACCGGTTATTCGCTTCTTACAAAAGAACAATTAAAAATGATTTATGGGACAGACTCTCCATATCATGACCCGAAGGTATCGAAATATTTTAATTAATTACAAATAGAGTTGCCTGAGACATTTATAGCTTCTTCAACGTTTCCTTCTTTTAAATAATTCGGTGCTAACTTCACACATTGAAAACGACATACACAAACTGGCTACAATTGACTCATTTAAAATTCAACCAAAGAAACCAAAATTTGACGATTTCCACCAAAGTAGGAGGAGAAAACGAGCAATAATTTTATCACCTATCAGTTTTAGCCCTTTTGTTTTGGTAATATTTTTTAGAAATTTCTGATATATTTTTAATATTCAAGACATTAATCAACTTAAATCCTGTAATTTTATCCCCTATAATATTTTCTCCATTAATTCTTGCCCCAGCAGTACTTGGACCGGTAAGAGGAAATATTCTCATAGTTTTATATTTTATTTTAAAGGTAATCCTTTCACCTTGGGTTTTTGTGCCGTTGGTTCTATCACCGCGTCTTCTTACACCTTTAATTCTTTCACCACCATTATTTTCACCCTTAATTTTGGTAAATTAATTATTCAATTTTTAAAATTTTTCTTCAATTTTCAGTCTCCTTTGGCACTTCAACCTGTCATTCTTTCTCCTGGAGCTTTTGCCCCTTTAATACTTTCTCCAGTATTGCTTTCTCCATTTATATTATCACCTCAAGTATTCACCCCTTTAATTCTTTCCCCTTTAGCATTAAATCCATTTATTCTAAATCCATCAGCTCTAAGTCCTGTAATTTTATCTCCTTTTGTATTATCACCTATTATTTTATCACCTGCATTTCTTTCAGCATTAATTCTGAGCCCTTATGCTTTATCACCTCTTATTCAAAGTCCGCTTATTGCGTATTCTGTTATTTTGTCTCCAAGCTATCTTAGTTAAACGATAATCTTTTAACATTCAGATCTTGAATCTCTCTTACAACCAGTAAAACATTTTTCTGGGACAGGCCAATCGGTATACTTATTTCTCCCCATACCCGGATTCGACAATTATGAACGAAGTTATACCTCGGCGGTACACTGCCCTCGCGGTATATTGGGATGACCCAATTGCCTGCTTGTTTTTAACAAATTTAGTGAACTATTAATTTAATTTTCTCTTAAAATATTAATTTAATTACACGTGATTATTTATTATTTAGTTATGGTATGACTGTTAATCAATTAGATTTAATAATTTTGGACTGTCCTTATCTCTCTATTCACTTTCTATTTGTAAATAAATATTATTTTAATAACATTAATCATTATATAAAATAATTTTTTACTCGTGAGAATATTTTTGATTAATTATTAAAGTTAATAGACCATTTGTCTCGAAAAAATTTTTTCTAGAACTTAAGCAAACTCAATTTAAATTAAATTTTAAACTATGGATACTCTAAAAATTGGTTGTCTATTGCAAGGAAATTTTTTGGCAAAACTTCCATGTTATCCACACGAACAAAGAAATAAGCCTAACATTCAACACGCTCCTATCCGTTCTGTTCCTTTAAATAAAGAAGAAATTAAAGTTTTAAAAAATTTATTCTAAATTCAAAATAAATTCTTTAGTTAGCTGTCAAAAATATTCTTCGTTATGTGCCAAGTCGTTTTCATAAAGAATTGGCCGGTGAATTTTTAGAAGAGCTTAAAACTTATGGACATATTTATGCTTATAGGTTTATGCCTAATTTTGATATTAAAGTACTTAGACTTAAATAAATATTTAAAAAATTAAAATATCTCAAAAGGCTCCTCCTATCGAACAAATTAAATGCAGTAATCGACAAGCTGCAGCAATTGTTTTGATGATTTTAAATAATTTAGATCCAGATATAGCACAATTTCCACAGGAATTGGTAATTTTAAGTTAATCTCTAATTTCTAAATTAAAATAAAACTAGGTTACTTATGGAGGTAATGGACAAGTATTTTCAAATTGGATTCAATTTCGTCTAACTTTGAGATATTTGGGTGAAATGGATGAGAATCAAACATTAATTATGAATTCTGGACATCCACAAGGTGTTAAATGGTGATGGTTATTGGGCTCCAACCTTTTTTCAAACCTTAGGATATTCTAAAATCCTAGCTTCAGCTTTGAAGGATTTTCGGAGCCATTGCATGTTGTCTCTGGGCTCCGGTTGAAAATCAACGAATAATAATTGAATAATTTTTCAATAATGAAGATAAATATATTTTATTAAGGGCTTTTTCCCTCACATGCAGATGCTCCAAGAATGGTGATCAGTAATGGAATGGTTTGAAATAACATTTTTATTATTAAAAGTAAAATGAATATTTCATTCAGATGATCCCAAATTACTCGACTAAAGAGCTTTATGATAAATATTTTGCATTAGGTGTTACAATGTATGGACAAATGACAGCTGGGAGTTTTTGTTATATAGGTCCTCAGGGTATTGTTCATGGCACTACTGTAAGTAGTATTTAATAAATCTACAATCTCTCAATAATGAAGATTACCCTAATGAATGCTATTCAAAAGTATTTGGGTAGAGGAACAAGTCCTTCTGGGAAAGTATTTGTCACTTCTGGCCTAGGAGGGATGAGTGGTGCTCAAGCAAAGGCTGCAGTAATTGCTGGATGTATTGGAGTAATTGCTGAAATAAATGAAAAGGCAATTAAGAAGAGGCATTCACAAGGATGGCTTGACATTTACAGTTCGGATTTGGAAGAGATTATTTGTTGGATAAAACAAAACAAAGCTGAAAAGAAGTCTATAAGTATTGGTTATCTAGGCAATGTCGTAGACCTTTGGTATGTATAAAATAGTGATTGGACGATACAGTACTATTGTAGGGAACGCTTAGTTGCAGAACCAGAAGGAACAATTCTTGTTGAATTAGGTTCTGATCAGACTTCATGCCACAATCCTTTTGGTGGAGGATATTATCCGGCTGGCTTAACATACGAAGAATCAAATAAACTTTTAGCTGAAAATAAACCTAAATTTATTGAACTTGTTCAAAAAAGGTCAAAATTAATTGTTCTAACACAAAAATCTTCAAAAAAATTTTTAGCCTTCTTCGACAGATTAATGCAATAAATAATCTATGCAAATGTGGAATGCACTTTTGGGATTATGGAAATGCCTTTCTTGTGGAATGTCATAGGGCAGGTGCCAATATATTAAAAGACAATGCAAAGGATGATAAATCGTTTATATTCCCTAGTTATATGCAAGACATTATGGGGTGAATTTTTAAATATTTGGTCTAAGCCTAACTCTAATCGTTTAGAGATATTTTCTCGCTCGGATTCGGACCATTCCGTTGGGTTTGTTCCTCTGGTGATTATGAAGACTTGAAAATTACTGATCAGATAGCTATTGAATTACTTGAAAAACTCATAAATTCAACGGAAAGTGAATTAGTTCGAGAACAATACAGAAATAATCTGGAATGGGTGCAAAATGCAGATGGACATAATTTAGTGGTTGGAAGTCAAGCAAGAATTTTATATTCTGATCTACGTGGTCGAATTGGGTTAGCTAGTGCATTTAATGATGCAGTTAGTCAAGGCAAGTTAAAGGTAAATACTTTAGTATTTTATGGGTTCATCCCAGAACCAGCAAAATATTTTGAGTTAACCTTCTGGGTAAGTTGACCCTTTGGTTGATCCCATTTTATTTGAATATTTAGATGATTTTAAGCCCTTTTAGGGCCCAATAATTATTAGTCGAGATCATCATGATGTTGGAAGTGTAGATAGCCCTTTTCGTGAAACGAGCAATATCGAAGATGGATCAGCCTATACCGCGGATATGGCAATACAAAATGCAATAGGCATTTCCTTCCGAGGAGCCACATGGTTGGCTATTCATAATGGTGGTGGTGTTGGTTGGGGAGATGTTGTAAGTAAAATTCCTTAAAAAATAGTTGGAAAATATTCTCTCAGATAAACGGAGGGTTTGGGATGTTACTTGATGGAAGTACTGAAGTGGAAAGACGTTTGAATCAAATGCTTCATTGGGATGTAACTAATGGAATATCTAGACGTTGTTGGTCAGGAAATTTAAATGCTAATGAGACTATCAAAAAAGCTATGGAAATGGATAGTCGATTAAAAGTCACATTGCCTAATCAAACAGACGAGTGATCTTCATGAAATAAATTTTTAAATTTGATTTTATCTAAATTTATACGTCGCGTTTATACAATAATAATGATAGCAATACAAAGAATTCCTATTAGAATTCATCTTCAATTAAATAATTTATTAGTTTACTTGCCAGTTGTTCAAAATATTCATCAGACATTAACTCACGTTCATTAAAAATTTTAAGGATTTCTGATTCATTTGTAGAATTAAAGAAATCAGAATCTAAATATTTTTAATATTAATTTCCGATCTCTCCCACAAACCGTATACAGGCAAAAGCCCTGCGACTTCCAAAGCAGCTGGAACAAATGTTGAAGTTAATGAACCACCCACAAATAGACCTTCTAAATATAAATTTGACTGAATTTTTTATTCAAAAATAACCTTTTGAAGCTTTTCTTGGGAACAAATAAATTGTAACCAATTCTTTTGAACTTTCATCATTTATTTCGTTTTCCGCCTTATTTAACCGATTCTTAAATTGTTTTGATCTACACATAAACAAATTATGAGCAATGCCATTTTCAATAAGTAATTTTACACAGATATCTAATGTCCTTTAAAAGATATTTATGTTAAGGCGAATCAAAAAAGGGTTAATGTGGGGATTATGAGATCCCTGAGATTATGAAAACCATACTTTGTTATTTTTTCGATATCAGTAAGATTGTCAAGTTGAAAGACAAATGCTGGTAAATACCAATCAGGCCTTTGCAGAAGAAATAACCAATCCCATCCAGTTGATTTTGGCTAAAATTAAATCAGTTTAGCCTAGGGAAATATTTAATATCATCCAACCTTTACTGCTTTTTCCAAAATTCCACTTTTACACGGCCAAAACAATGTTTGCAAATGTAAATGATTTACGCTCGCATGTGCCATTAATCCATTATAAATGATTAAAAAATTATCATCTTCAATCAAAAGCAACAACTCTATTGACATTTTAATTGCCTCAAAACAAAGTATTTGAGGTAAACACTTTTGTGGTGAAGGAATTAACAGTGAATGTCCAACAGATAATGGGCTGGCATTAATGGAAAGTAATCCTTCAGGGGAGTGTTGAGATGAAATTGAATTTTCTTTAATTTTATCCAAATAGAACAAACACTAAAAGATCTTAATATAAAGGTTACGAAGCAATTAACCTCTTCCTGTTTCAGTTTTGTAAAATTCCAAAGCCCTTCATCAAAAGGTTGACAAACACTATTGAATTCCATCGGTTTCCTACGCTTTCTGCATCTATCTTCGTTTAGCTTAAATTTATAAAATGAAAAGATTAAATTTCAGACTTGCACATGGACACGGATTTTAGTATTCGTATCCGGATGTATTATCGGTACCCATATCCATGTACAAGTCTGGAACTAATAATGAATCTTCAAAAAATTGGTTCTCATCAGTATTTAAATAAGGAAACCTGTAAACATATTTTATATTGGCCATCCAACTTTCGAGCTTTACAATTTTCAACATGATAATTAAGAGTTCCTTTATTCGCAGACAATTCCCATTGTTTTAATAATTTTGATTTGAACTAAAAAATCTAAAATATATTTTTATATTATTTTGCATACTCCGTTCAATTTTCGTTCCTCAGAACAGTCGGAAAGATTGAACAACAAATCATTAATTGAATATTTTAAGCTGGAAATTGAAGATGAACAAGCTGTAGTTTCTGCAGAACAAGTTGTAGTTTCTGCTACCATTTGAAATTAACTTCCTTTGACTTTTCTTGTTTTCAACTTCCTCGTCTGAAATTTAATTTTGATTAAACTTAAAAGGATCTTAAACAGCTGTTTAAATATTTAAAAAAATTTTTCATAGGTAATATTAGTTCCTTTTATGAAAAAAGACAAAATTCAATGACCATAAATGGATTTTTAAGTATAATTTTTCTCTTATAAAAATTTACTTCCTTTTTTATTGCAGACTAATTTCAAAAATCATTAAATTTTTATTAGAGTATAAAACGAAATAAAAAGCGCAGAAAACTCCCCAAATAATTAATTTCAACCCAATAATTCAAGTAAAATGCATTTCAAACGAGCATTTATTTTATTTATAATTATTTTTCAATTTTTAATTGCTCAGACGTTAATAATTAGAAGACAAGCAAATCAGGTAAACTATTCCAAAATGTTGAGATGATATAACAATTTACGCAACTTTGCATTTACTGAACTCGTTTCTTCCTTAAATTTAATAAAATAAAAATATTAATCACTACTACATACTATATTCCAGGAAAATCAGTCAACAGAGGATGATGATACAACTCTGGAAGCTTTTGATAATTGATTAAACTGAGTTTAATTACCAGAAAATAAGAAATATAGATATTGTAAATTTAATTCCATAATTAATTTTTGTTACAATAAAACAGTAAAAACAATTACTACTTATTTTTATTCTCATTGTAAAGATGAACGAATAACGATGAACAACTTAAAGGATTAAGGGTATAACCAAACAATAACAGTTGTAATAAATTTAGAGTAGTGAGGTTTTTTTTTATTTAAGACGAAAAATAATAAACACAAATTTCAACTATAAACCAAAAAATATTAGCATTATAAAAATATTAAGGGAAGAACAATATAAAACGAAAATGTGGGTAAATGACCAAAACTTGATAAAATTTTAGGAAGGCTATCATTGTTTTTAAATAATTATGAAAATAAACTAAAGACAATGGTAAGTCCATCAAAAATGGAAATGATAGCCTTTCTACAATATTTGTTGAACACAAATTATTTGTCTAAAAGCTCATGTGCCCTCTACAGATTTTGGATTTTATAAATGAATTTAAGACCAAAAGGAAGGTGACGATTTCTTCTCCTTCTAATCATCCCCTCCCCTTCTCGCAAGTTCAAAAACAATCAAAATGAAAATTCATTTCCCCATAACAACTAATCCACCTTCCAAAAAACCCCATCTAATCTCAAAAAAATAAAAAATATCATTGTCTCATAATTTTTTTCAATTTGAATTTAAGATTTTCAACCAAGAAATTATTTTAAAAGAATTTCCAACAAAAAAGAATTTTAGTCATTCATTTTTCAAATACACAGGAGTGTTATGGAAGAGGTAAAAAAACATGTTAAATTAAATATTCACTCTTCCTCCTCTTCTTCTTCACCTTCATCATCTTCACCTCCATCATCATCATCGTCTTGATCATCTCCTTCAGCTCCAACTAAAAATAATTATGCTCAAAATATTTTAAACAATTTTAGACGGGAGCTGAGTCTGTCCATTTTTAACCTTTGAAAAAGGAAAAAGGAGGGGAGGACAACCTTTACTACCATTTTAATACACCAGCTAAACCCTCAAATCTTTTCTATTTCAAGCAAATATTTACACAAATATCCCTTCTTACCAGCATCATCATCGTCCTCCTCATCATCATCCAATACTTCATCATCTTCTTCCTCCTCGTCAACAGCCCCACTTTCAGCGTCGCTCTCTTCCCCTCCATCTTCGCGATCTGCCAATTTATTTTCCTCCAATGTTTTTTTCGTTAATTTTGGCTCTGCGGAGATTGCTTCATTGTCAGCAGCTTCTGACGCTAAAAAGTTCTATTTTAGAAGAAATACCCCCCAAAGGAAATACCTTTTAAATTATTTTCAGTATTTGCCAAATCATTTTTGTTTATCTATTGATATTTAAAAATATTTTTTATTTCAATTTTAAATTATAAACCTCTCCATTATCAACTTTTTTCGTTTTATTTGCGATTCCATCATCTGCACCATTTTCCTCTCCAGCATGAGCCCGCTTTTGTGGCTGTGTTGGTTTCTGTTCTGCATTTGTTGCGCTCATTTTATTTTATTAATGGAATAAAGAAAATAAACTTGAAATATTTAGGTTAATTTAAAGTTTTAATCGGAGTTAATAAGACCAACAAGAAGAAGAAACTGAACAATAAAATAACTGAAATTTAATAACAAAAATACCGTAAATACTCTAATAAAAGTCCTGGGCTTCTATTGGAGATGGGCTTCTATAAAAGGCTTCTTATTAGAGTATTTACGGAAAAAAGTATGTACAAGGCTATTTTTACTCGCGATTATATGGACTAGTTATGTAAAATAAGCATTTTTCCCTTTAACGTTTTAATTTTTGTTTGAAATTGATGGAGAGGGAATGAAAGACGGGTGAATTGGTTAATATTGGCAGTTGGCCAATGGGAAAAATGAGGAATGTGTTTGTATCGTTATTAAAAATTCCAAGTTGGCGCTTCGCTTTGTGACTTTAAGAGAATAAAAATAGGAAAACTAACAGAAAATAAAAAAATTGAAGTATATTAGAGTAAAATATAAATAGAGAAATGTGCGAGTCTTTTGATCCTAAGCCTTGAATTTTACCGCAAGCTTGTCTTAAAAATAAAAAATTAACTATCTTTTTCTCGCCAATGCCACAAGCATTAGTCAGTCTATGCCAAAAGAAAATCCCCTATAACAAGTGTTTGCCTCAATAATATTTTCCCCATATTTTACATTATATGACATTCCTTTTTCTATACTATGGGCAGTGAGGACTGAAAGTAGGAAATATTAAAAGGGCAGTAGAATTTAAAAAAAGTAAGTCCAAAAGATCACCTTATAAAGGACAACAAAACCTCCATAAGGATTCTCAGATTCTAAATACCCAGGTTTTCTAGATATTCTTAAACTCAAATCATTAAAGAAATCCTGAATAATAAAAAGAAGAGAAAAGGTTTATTTTAATACAGTATGGCGTATTTCTTTAGTAAAAGCGGAAGTAGAAATTAACAAGAGGTGGCTGCAGAAATTCTAATGTGTTACAATAATCTAGTCAGATTCCCATAAAAACTTAGTATTTAAGAATTAAAGAGTTGAGTCTAAAATAAATTGCACTGCCAATTTCGTGAAATATACGTTGTCTTGTCGACGAAAAGCTTCGTTTTGATGAGAGGAAAAAGTAAATTTCATTGAAAATGAGAGACTTTTCTCTCACATAAAGAGAGAGGGGAGCTCCTCTCCCTACAACCAAAAGGCTTCTTTTATTTCATCGTAGAAATAAAATTTTCTATATTGGTGAGTCTTGGAGTAAAGCGCTTTGTGGGCGAAAAAGCTATCGGGGGAAAAAGAAAGCTCAATGCTGTGGGAATGCTTTGGGGAGAAGATGGAAAGACTCTACTGCTATGGACATAAATGTAGAGTAAGAGAACTCGCGTTATTAAATTCCTCTATCCAACGTTCTTTCGCCCTCGATACTTGAATTGCGGACAAAAAATTCGAAAATATGTGTAAGAAGAAGAAATTTGCGGACATTTTTTGCGGAGAAATTCGAAAAGAAATGATTGCACACTTTAGTTTACGTGGGTTTTTGTAATTTAAATGTACAGTCCCCGTCGATCTCGAAAGTCCCCGTCAACTTTCGTGAACGAAGAAAAACTAGTAATTTTAAATAGTTTTTCTTATTATAAAATATGTATTATGTATATGTAAATTGCCTTTTAAAAATAGAATTAGCAGTTTGTTTTGTATTGCCTCATAAAGTGCACATGAAATTTTGTTTCAAAACAAGTAGAGGAGTCCGCAAAATAATAAGCATTGAAATGAGATGTGGTGTTGGATCCGCATAGATACGCTTAAAACGATTTTACTATATTTTCGATATTATCGAACTCGGGTTTAAATTTAGACAAGAAATTTTGAAATTGGAAACATCATTTTTAGCGGGAAAAATTCGAAAATAAATATATCCGCAAATTTAATCCGCAAATACCGTATTTTCTCTAAAATAACCCCCCCCTCTAAAATAACCCCCCCCTCTAAAATAACCCCCCTCTAGAGGTCGATCGAAAAAAATAACCCCCCCCCCCCTCTAAAATAACCCCCCCTCTAAAATAACCCCCCCCCCCCTAAAATATTTAATTATTTTTTTGGCATTGCTATTTTTCAAACCACAGCACGGTTTAATCCCTATATTTCAATAAGATTAGAAATGATTATGGGGGATATCAGGGATTTGGAGGGATATAAGGGGATTCTGATGGATTAAGGGATGGCGGTGGATTAATATTGATTCGGGGATTTGGAGAGATATTAGGTATTAGGTGTGAATTTATGAATTAAAAGAGATAAGTATTAAGAGTATTTTTTCACTTTTATTCAATCAAATGTCCGATATCCTCCCAAGTCCCTGATATCTCAAATCCATTGATTTCCACCTTAATCCAGTCAAATTGGATTTTGAGAGGTCCACTAATAATCTTTTACTTCTTAAATCTCATAATATTCAACTTAATCCTCCAGCATTTCCCTTAATCTCTTAAAATCCATTAATATCCAACGATGTCTACTCCACTAATTCCATCCACTTGATCTCTCGACGAAGGAATAAAGTCATGTCACATTGACTTTAATACCTGAAAATGCCAAGATAGGCATCTTAATCCAATCCCTTTTAATATTATTAAACTTTGGGACTTAACTGAGTTATATAAAAGTGGGATAATAATCTAAAATAAGTTCTTAATTAGGTATCCCGAACCTTAAACCAAGTTTTTTATGAATTTACGGACTGAGGAGTACTTGATGAAAGTTTTTGTGCTAGGATTTTCGTTAAGAAACCTTTAGTTTGTGATGAATTCTCTTAAATTTTAGAAAAATATTATTCAAAATTTGGTAAAAAATTTTGGTTTTCAGAAAATTTAGAGATCGAAAAAAATAACCCCCCCCTCTAAAATAACCCCCCCCCCCTCTAAAATAACCCCCCTCTAGAGGTCGATCGAAAAAAATAACCCCCGGGGGTTATTTTAGAGAAAATACGGTATGTCAGCGGTTATATTGACGATGGATGGCTTGTGAGCGTATTGAAAATAATATGAAAGTGTGGGGATGAATGTGACACACAAATAGCACTAACAACAACCGCTCAAAAACATACATATGCTCTCCGTGGTGAAAGTAATGGAGATTTGGTCGTTGTGGGGGGATGAGGAGGCCGTTGAGAAGAAAAATAGTGTGCAAATGGGACGGGCGCCAAGGACAGGACCCACTTAGACGTCGGCCATACTATGCGCCGCGTTAGAGTCTTGAACTACATAAATGAGAAAAGGCAAAGTTCTTTTTATAAAAAGGCGCCATTTCTATTAATTTCTAATAGTATATAATATTTTCAATTTCTATAGCTTCTCTCTTTAAGTCGATATATCACTCATTTTACCACAGAGTTCCCCAAATGTAAATTGATGAAATGGTTTTGTTGTTAATTGCTGAAAATTGATGAAATGGAAGATAAGATTTTTAATTTTCTTTAAATCTAATGCGCATAATACATTCACGAAAGGCTTGTAAATTCGCAATTATTTGAAATCAGCGATTCGAGATTTTGGGTCAACGATATTCTGGGTGACGATATTTTGTGTAACGATATTTTGGGTGTCGATATTTTGGGTCAACGATATTTTGGTTGACGATATTTTCGGTGGCGATATTTTGTTCATCGATATTTTGGTTGACGATATTTTGGGTGGCGATATTCTGTGTCAACGATATTTCGGGGTTGAGTAATTTATCCAATTAGAATCTAAAAGATCCAAAATTTACAAATGAATTTTTGAAAATTTGAGTTTCTATTTAATTTTAAGCAGAACGTACACATCAAAATTATCTATTAATTTATATAATGGACACCAACACCATTACTGAGCCTCCAGAATTTATTGAAATCGATAACGAGAAAATAGCTACTCGACATCGGAGTGGGAATAATCCAGATGTATTTTGGTTAGGTGGTTATCGTTCTAATATGTTAGGCACAAAAGCACAGGCTGTAGATGAATGGGCTAAGAAAAAGAATATTTCTTATACTCGACATGATTATTCGGGTATATTATGGATTAAATTTAAAAAATTGAGGGAAAAATTTTACAATTCAGACCACGCATGAATATGGACAAAATACTCAGTCCAAGGTTCAGAGCCCCTCTTACTTTTGGTGCCATTAGACTCAGCTCGAAGAGCTCTCTCGAATGACATATTTTGTTAATTTTCATGGGTGTCTTTATTGTAAAGTTTCACCAAACTGATTATTAATTTATCGTTAAAGGTCACGGCGAGTCTACAGGAAAATATTTTGAGGGAACAATTTCCAAATGGCTGGCACAAAGTTTAACAGTTTTTCGACGTTATGCTAAAAACAATCGTCAAATATTAATTGGTTCTTCCTTAGGTGGATGGATTGCTCTTAGGATGGTTAAAGAATTAAATAAGCAGGTTTTTAGAGAATTTCAAAGAAAATTTTATAAAGCTTTTGAACGTTTTTTCAGCCTCCTTTTCCAATCGCTGGTTTATTGTTAATCGCTCCAGCTCCAGATTTCACTAAAGAATTAATTGAACCTAGACTTACTGAAGCAGATAAAGAGCAGCTGAAGACTAAAGGTTATTTTGAAGAAAAGTCTCCCTATTTTGAAACAAATATTTGGCAAAAAGAGACACTTGAAGTGAGTTTTTAATGAATAATTTGAATTAAAGAATTATAGGATGGAGAGAAAAATAATTTGGTTTTGACACCTGATTTTGATCCGAATTGTCCTGTTCACATAATTTATGGTTTGAAAGATGATGCCGTTCCAATGAAATTGATTGATAAATTGGTTAGTGTATTGCCGAAGGAACGTGTTGTTAAGACAATTATTAATGATGGGGATCATCAATTATCTCGGCCCGAGGTAATTTTCAATATTCCTTAATTTATTTTTTTATTGGTGTGCCAATCTAGAAGACCCTTTTATCAGTCCATTTAACAATATTTATTTTAGGATATCGAAGTGATTTTGCGTTCCTTAGATGATTTGATTAATACCAACGAGAAAACGCTTTAAATAATTGAAAAGAAATTATTGCATAATTTTGTTCATTATATTGTTCAATGCTTATACATAGTAATTTATGATTTTGACTACAATTAAATTATTTTAATGCTTTTAATAATAATTTTCAAAAAGATACAAGTATGAACAAACCTGTAGCCAGGATTTTCTTTCGGGGGGAGGGGAAGTCGTTGAAAAATTTTTTCATAATTAAAAGTTTTTCCCCAATTAAAATAAATTTAAAAAAATTATATTCAGTTTATAAAAATCACAGAATGATAAAAAACGAGAAAACGAGTGTCTGTAAGGCATATAAAATGATATTTGACAATTGAAATCGACGAAGCGAAATATTTCAATTAAGATTGGTCTCTAAGAAAAATTCTAAACTGGGAGAGCAATCCTAATAGGTAAAAAACAAAATAACAAACCCGCAAATTTTCTACATAATATGCTCTGATTAAAAAAAGTCAAATTATTCTGCTTCCTGTTCCTTTTAGGCCATAAACAAAGGCCCCAATTATGCACTGCAATGCAGTAAAAATAAAAACATATGCCCACTGATTGTCCGATGAGTGTAAAATCCAACCGGCCATGTATACACCAATAAATCCGGTTATTGCCGAGAAAGCATTGAAAATCCCTGCAAATATATTAAAATAGAGAAATTAATCAAATAATAAAATACACGGTAAAACCCGATTCAGACTTGTGAACCAGAGTTTGGACCGTAAATTTTTTGATTCTTAACCGATTTAAATAACTATATCAATTGGAAGCGCTCTATGTAAGGATTACTTTATCTAACAGGATTTATTTGATCAGAACAACTTATAGAGTTTAGCTGAATAAACTTTAGAATGATCTGATCAAATAAATCCTGATAACTAAAATAGTCCTTTCATCTAAACTTTTGATTGTTTTAATTATTTAAGTGATGCTTCTAAATATACCCTCGAAACTTAGTTGTCCCCTACCTCGAAAAGACAGAAAGTAAACTATAAAATTAAAGTATAAAAATACCAAAAACTGAGCCAGTATGATCCGGAGCAAAGTCATGCGGATTTACAGAAACACCAGCATGGTGCAAACCTCTAAGAGCCATTGCTAAAGTGAAAAGTGCCAAAGAAATTGAAAATCGTGAAGAAAGGGAGACGAGAAAAAGACAAGTTCCCATTCCAATGAGAGAAACACTCTGAAAATTTAAAAAATAAAAATGAGGCAATAAAAAATAAAAAAAAACCTCCATAAATCTTCGTGTAAAAGTAATTGAACAGCCATGTGTTAGCAACTTTGAGGCAAAATAAGGGGCACAAAGTGAAGTAAAAACAATAGCCAGTGAAGGAACAACATTATACACAAACGCCTGAATGAAAGAATTAATTGAAAGGTTTCTTTTTTAAGTCCCAATCTTTTGACTAATTTTTAAGAAACCGTATTTTCTAGATTACTTCCCCTGGGGAATTAATATTTCAATTTATCCAGGGGATGGGGATTTTTCGAAAGTGGTCCGAGGATGGCAGTAGGGTATTTGGGGCGGGGAATTATTGTTTTAAGCCATCCCTGGCATGGGAAATTATCCGACAAAGTAATTATTTTTAGTTAATAAGTATATAAATAATAATCAAGCCAAACCCAAAAAACCCAAAATTAAAAAAAACAAAAAGAAAACAAACCGTTGCCTGAGGAAAATTATCCGAGAAATAATAAGGCAACCAACTGGAATTATTAAAAAATTAATGTTTTTAAAAGTTATAAAAACCTGAACATTGTAAAATAAGCATTTGCTCCACAATATTGTGCTAAGGAAGCGGCCCTTAAATTGGCTTATGTTAGTAAAAATTCTTTGATAAATTACCAAAAGGATGGATGTCTAAATAACTTGGACCATGGAACCGCTGTAGCAACAATCACTCCTTTACTAGGTTTTTTCTTTATAAAATGGTCACTTTCAATTAGAGATTCGTCCTAGAAAGAATAAATTTAAAAATAAATCTTTAAAAAAGAGAAAAAACAAGAATAACCTGCATAGCGTTTCCTCCAGAATCAAAAACAACACGTGCTCTCCGTCCAGACAAAACACTATCAGTCAATCTTTCAAAGAATAAATACCAAATAAAACTGATCATACCTGGAAATGAATAAATTTTAATAATCCCCCATTAAATTGTCAAAAAACAAACCAACAAAATGGAAAAGACTTCTCCAACCGAACAGATCGATTAACAAAGAACCAATTCCTCCAGCAACTATTGAACCAAAATGAGAACCTGCCAAACAAATACCAAAAACACGTCCTTTATCAGAAGCAGTTAGATGCCTAGAAACGATACTAGCCATTGAAGGTAGATGAAAACCTTTTAAGAAAAAATATTAAAAATATAGGAGATAAGAAAGGAGGGAAAAATTGAATTTCGTTCCCCACTTTTTCCTTCCTCAAAGAGCCAGATTTTGCTTCCTTCTGCAATCTGTCTATTTTCCTATGGCATGGGGATGTCACGGGTTTATAGAAGCCTGACTTCCCTCTGCCTAAAACCTGACCTGATACTTTTTTTGTAATCCGTGACATCCCTGCTATGGCATACAATCGCTATCCTTAATACACTGAGGAAAAAGAGGAACGAAATTTAACGAAACGAGAATTGCACAATTTTATCGATATCGAAATTTTATCGATATCGAATTTTATCGAAAATTATATCGAAAAACCCCTCAAGTTATGTTTAGTTAAACCTTGCCCAATGCCTGTCAATACACGTATTGTAATCAAAATAAAAAGAGGAGATCTTGTCCAGTATGCAAAATCAAAAAGTTGAGGTGTAAACAAAGTTAGAGCAGACCAAACAAGTGTGGTAAAAGGTAGAACACGCTCACCAGAGTAGTGATCTTAAAAGAAAATAAGGTAATAGTGCCTCTTTTTCTCGTTTTTTTCATTTCCGTAAAAGAGATGAAGAAGTGCTTTTCACTGTTCCTTCTAAAGGAAATGAAAAATTCGAAAAAAGAGGTCACAAAAACTCGACTATTGCCGAAAATAATTTTAAAAATATTGTACGTAAGAACCCTTAATTAGATCAAAATATTTTTCTAAAATTTAACCTGCAATATTTCCGGCAACAACCTGCGTCGCTGCATAACCCCAAAAGAAGCAGGAGAGAATAGTGCCCTGTAAAAAAATAAAAGTATTCAGCCAAAAACGCCAAACCCCCGAAAGAAAAAAATTTTTCTTACAGAATCAGTAATAGTCCAACCATATTCTTTAGCCATAGCAACAGCACAAATAGGTAGAGATACTCTGGACGCATAAAGCACACAAGTTCCAAAAAAGAAATTGATTGTCCAAAGCTTTGTTTCTGACCTAAATGAGGCTTTTTAACTAACAATAGGTAATAAATAAACAACCTTGACCAAAGCTTTTGATGTGATCCAAAAGAAGTTCCAAACCGCCTAATAACAGATGGTGATACTTTTTTAACTTCGGGTTTAATAAAAATGCTCATACTGAGATAATAAATAATCAACAGATTAATACTATAGCCATATTTAGTAAAATCTAAAAAGCATGAAAAAAATGAAATAATATTACAAGTATTTATTAATAGGGTTGGTCCCCGACGGGGGGGGAGGGCCACGGGGAAAATTTTCGGGGAGGCAGCGCCACGGGGGGGGACGGGGAAAATTTTTTCATTTTTTACGGGGGGGGGGGACGGGGACGGGGGAAAAATTTTTACGGGGAAATTTCGGGGAATCAAAAATTTTTTTGGCGCCTTCGGCGCCAAAAATTTTCATTTTTTTCGCGCCGCAGGCGAAAATTTTGAGAATTTTTGAGGTCCTTAAGCCAGATTTCTTCTATTTTTGCGCCGCAGCTGAAAAATAAAGAGTTTTGAATTTCAAAAAATAATATTAAAGGTTTAAAATAGTCTCTTGTATCAAAAAAGTTAAAAATAATCCGAAAATAACTCTCAACCGATGATTAGTACTCGAACCAAACTCTCCTTTAAATAAAGACAAGCGCCTTAGCCACTCAACCAACCGCCTATTTAATTATTTTTGAAAGAAAATGTATTTCTCTTACTGAGTAAAAGAAATATCAAGTGAAAGAAAATATTTTTAGTTATGCATAAAAATTTCGGGGAGAGCTCGGGGAAAATTCTGCCACGGGGGGGGACGGGGACGGGGAAAATTTTTTATTTTTTCACGGGGGGGGGGGGGGGGCCGGGGACGGGGAATTTTAAAAAAATCGCCCAAATTCCCCGACTTTCGGGGACGGGGACGGGGACGGGGACCAACCCTATTTATTAAAAACAAGGTATAAATGAAGTCTCTAATAGCCCGCTTTCTTTACACTGAAACGTCCTTTTCCCGGAACAGGATCCTTGAGTCCCGCCGGTCTAGTTCCGTGGACATATTTTGGATCATAACTTTTTCAATTTCTAATCGATTTTGACAAACAATATATCAAACGAACGCTCTTGATGTAAGGATTATTTTGTCTAGCAGGATTGATTTGATAAGATCAATATACAAAAAGTTACAGCCTATTAATTAAACATAAAAAGTCACGATTGCGCGCACTTATCTAGATGAAACTTTTTGTAGGATGATCTGATAAAATCAATCTAGTTGGCGAAAATAATCCTCAGTTCCAGGGCTTCCGTTGTTTAAAGTTTTATTCGAATTGGTTGAAAACCCAAAAAGTTATGGCCCAAAATATGCTCCGGGATTCAAACGGCAGGACTCAATGATCCCCAACCCTTTTTCACGGTAAAGCCCGTTTCAGAGTAGCCGATTCAGTGTAGCCGGATCAGAATACGCCAAAATGGGACGTTTCAGAGTACGTAGGATAAATTTTACCCTTAAAATCGAAATTTTCTTAAAACAATTGATCTATTTTTTTGTTTTTTTCTTTTTACTTCTTTTATGTTGTTCTAGGGACCAAAACCACAATAAATAACACAACTATTCAACGAAAACTACTCTGAAACGGCTACTCTAAAAGGTCCCCTACCCGAATATTTTGTTTACCATTTTGTCGCAAACCATTTTTTCGCTTTTTGCCTTCGCGTCAGTTTTGTCAGGGCACATTTTATTGATTTTCGATTTTCTTAAATTTTTTTTTCATTTAAGTCTATTTTAGATTCTTTTAAATTTAAACTGTATAACAACGTTGGTTTGTCAACAACTCGTGATTCAGGCACAAATGCTTATGTTCAATCAAATGTTGCTAATCTTAGCTTTTCACGGGTATCTTTTAGTTAGCTTCTTCTTCTTCTAAATTCTCTTTATTTTTAGAATAAAATCGTTTACAATGCTGAAGAGGATATTGCTCGTGCCGAAGCAGAAGTAAATAAAGCACCTAATTTGGAATTGTTGGATCATGAATATAAACGGTTAATTGAAATTAAATGTGCGGAATTTGAAGACTTGATGGAAGGAAAGGTTTGAAGTTTTTAATAGAAACAGGCAATTCTTTTTTCAATTTTTTAGGGTCTTAGTGAAGAAGAAATCAATTCAAAAGTTAGCGAATATCGCAAAGTTTTATTTAATGAATTTGAAAGTGGCCTAAATATGGATGCAGAATTGGATTTGCGTAATTCACATTCTCGTGCAAAAGTTGCAAAGCAAGGAAGAAGCAATATGCGATGGGCATTAGGTATTGATGCTTCTTTTGTGGATGTATCTTCAATGGCGACGATTCTTCATCTGATTCAGATTCCTCAGGTTTTTTTTGAATATCGTTTCTGGTATTTATTGTCTTTTTTAGACTCGTCTTCCACAGATCCTTCCTCGGATGACTCGGACAATTCACTATCAGACTCTTCATCAATTTCTTCCTCTTCCTCATCTGACGAAAAACACAAAAAGAAAAAAGGAGGAAAGAAAAATCGAGAGAAGAAATTAAAAAAGCCAAAAAGTGAAGATGATGAAGAAGATCAACTCAAGTCCCCCTGCCTTCGTGCAGGGGGCAACTCAAGTCCCCCTGCCTTCGTGCAGGGGGCAACTCAAGTCCCCCTGCCTTCGTGCAGGGGGCAACTCAAGTCCCCCTGCCTTCGTGCAGGGGGCAACTCAAGTCCCCCTGCCTTCGTGCAGGGGGCAACTCAAGTCCCCCTGCCTTCGTGCAGGGGGCAACTCAAGTCCCCCTGCCTTCGTGCAGGGGGCAACTCAAGTCCCCCTGCCTTCGTGCAGGGGGCAACTCAAGTCCCCCTGCCTTCGTGCAGGGGGCAACTCAAGTCCCCCTGCCTTCGTGCAGGGGGCAACTCAAGTCCCCCTGCCTTCGTGCAGGGGGCAACTCAAGTCCCCCTGCCTTCGTGCAGGGGGCAACTCAAGTCCCCCTGCCTTCGTGCAGGGGGCAACTCAAGTCCCCCTGCCTTCGTGCAGGGGGCAACTCAAGTCCCCCTGCCTTCGTGCAGGGGGCAACTCAAGTCCCCCTGCCTTCGTGCAGGGGGCAACTCAAGTCCCCCTGCCTTCGTGCAGGGGGCAACTCAAGTCCCCCTGCCTTCGTGCAGGGGGCAACTCAAGTCCCCCTGCCTTCGTGCAGGGGGCAACTCAAGTCCCCCTGCCTTCGTGCAGGGGGCAACTCAAGTCCCCCTGCCTTCGTGCAGGGGGCAACTCAAGTCCCCCTGCCTTCGTGCAGGGGGCAACTCAAGTCCCCCTGCCTTCGTGCAGGGGGCAACTCAAGTCCCCCTGCCTTCGTGCAGGGGGCAACTCAAGTCCCCCTGCCTTCGTGCAGGGGGCAACTCAAGCCCTGCCTTCGTGCAGGGGGCAACTCAAGTCCCCCTGCCTTCGTGCAGGGGGCAACTCAAGTCCCCCTGCCTTCGTGCAGGGGGCAACTCAAGTCCCCCTGCCTTCGTGCAGGGGGCAACTCAAGTCCCCCTGCCTTCGTGCAGGGGGCAACTCAAGTCCCCCTGCCTTCGTGCAGGGGGCAACTCAAGTCCCCCTGCCTTCGTGCAGGGGGCAACTCAAGTCCCCCTGCCTTCGTGCAGGGGGCAACTCAAGTCCCCCTGCCTTCGTGCAGGGGGCAACTCAAGTCCCCCTGCCTTCGTGCAGGGGGCAACTCAAGTCCCCCTGCCTTCGTGCAGGGGGCAACTCAAGTCCCCCTGCCTTCGTGCAGGGGGCAACTCAAGTCCCCCTGCCTTCGTGCAGGGGGCAACTCAAGTCCCCCTGCCTTCGTGCAGGGGGCAACTCAAGTCCCCCTGCCTTCGTGCAGGGGGCAACTCAAGTCCCCCTGCCTTCGTGCAGGGGGCAACTCAAGTCCCCCTGCCTTCGTGCAGGGGGCAACTCAAGTCCCCCTGCCTTCGTGCAGGGGGCAACTCAAGTCCCCCTGCCTTCGTGCAGGGGGCAACTCAAGTCCCCCTGCCTTCGTGCAGGGGGCAACTCAAGTCCCCCTGCCTTCGTGCAGGGGGCAACTCAAGTCCCCCTGCCTTCGTGCAGGGGGCAACTCAAGTCCCCCTGCCTTCGTGCAGGGGGCAACTCAAGTCCCCCTGCCTTCGTGCAGGGGGCAACTCAAGTCCCCCTGCCTTCGTGCAGGGGGCAACTCAAGTCCCCCTGCCTTCGTGCAGGGGGCAACTCAAGTCCCCCTGCCTTCGTGCAGGGGGCAACTCAAGTCCCCCTGCCTTCGTGCAGGGGGCAACTCAAGTCCCCCTGCCTTCGTGCAGGGGGCAACTCAAGTCCCCCTGCCTTCGTGCAGGGGGCAACTCAAGTCCCCCTGCCTTCGTGCAGGGGGCAACTCAAGTCCCCCTGCCTTCGTGCAGGGGGCAACTCAAGTCCCCCTGCCTTCGTGCAGGGGGCAACTCAAGTCCCCCTGCCTTCGTGCAGGGGGCAACTCAAGTCCCCCTGCCTTCGTGCAGGGGGCAACTCAAGTCCCCCTGCCTTCGTGCAGGGGGCAACTCAAGTCCCCCTGCCTTCGTGCAGGGGGCAACTCAAGTCCCCCTGCCTTCGTGCAGGGGGCAACTCAAGTCCCCCTGCCTTCGTGCAGGGGGCAACTCAAGTCCCCCTGCCTTCGTGCAGGGGGCAACTCAAGTCCCCCTGCCTTCGTGCAGGGGGCAACTCAACTTTGCTTGTCATGTGCCGGACTTCATCCTACAACTACAACGATGTGGAATTTGAAAAAGTTTGGAATTTTTACTTTGTTTTCTAAGTTTTTTAAATTTTTTAGTTGATTTCCGCCAGTTCCTGACTGAAGATGTCCAGGCTCGCAATTTCCAAAGGAACGAAGATGGTGAAATCAACAGAGCATCGACAAAAACGAACCCAAACGGCCCTCAGAGCCACAAATTTAATAAGTGGAGTTAGACTTTAGTTTTTTTAAATATATGATAAAAATTTTTAAGTGTTTTTTTCTTTAATTATTTTTCTCTTATCCAGGCTACTCTGAAACGGCTACTATGAAATGTCCCCTACCCCCTTTTCACGGTTGGGGTCAGTTGAGCGTGGCCGTTTGAGCGTGGCCGGTTGAGCGTGGCCGATTGAGCGTGAGGACAGTTGAGCGTGGGCCAGTTGAGCGTGGGCCGTTTGAGCGTGGCCAGTTGAGCGTACCTTGATAACTGGCCAGTTGAGCGTCAATACCTAAAATAACTACAACAAATACTTATGTGGCCGAAAGATTTATTCAAAAATCTAAAACTAGAACATAAAAACTTAGTAGCCAAAAAACTTTTTGTCTTCAGCAGAAATAAATTGATCAAAAACAAAATCCTGTCCTGTTTTAATCCGGTAAAAATAATTTCCGGAGTCCGGCAGAACTCCTGTTTTTTCCGGATTTTTCAATTAAAAATTTCATTAATTTTTGTTAAAATGTTGTAAGTCACAAATCCGGTTTAAAAAATTTGCTGGACCCGGATTCCGGATTTGCAATTACAGCCGGACCGGATCCGGCCGGATTTTCCGGATTAATCCGGTCCGGAAAAAATCTGGAAATCGCAAAAAAACCCGGATTTGGGACCCGGACTCCGGAAAAATCCGGTCGGATCCGGTCCGGAGCCGGGCACTAGTAATAATATATTGACGCTCAACCGGCCAATAAACAAGGTACGCTCAACTGGCCACGCTCAACTGGCCACGCTCAAACGGCCCACGCTCAACTGGCCCACGCTCAACTGTTCTCACGCTCAATCGGCCACGCTCAACTGGCCACGCTCAAACGGCCACGCTCAACAGGCCCGTTCCGCCCTTTTCATTAGGACGTTACCTTCATTTCATTGCCACGTTCCTTGCAGCTATAAGCTACTGTGAAAAAATTAGGTAAATTACCAGTCCATCATCTAATAATTCATTGAGAAAATTTCGTGATTGTTCGCTTATCTAGTCATATTTAGCTAATTCTTTAAGCAGCTAAATAATTTGAGCTTTTTCAATTTGTTTACACAAACCAAAGAATTTGTGTACAATTTTCTAGTCGTACTAATCCGAGGATAAAATCAAAAACTCTTCAATTTATCAAATTAATGGATTATAATGATTAATTAAAAATCAATTTAAGTAGTATTCCATTCAGTGGTAGAAGCCTTTAACAATAGCAATAAGTCCATCCTTTAAATAAAAATATTAACAAAAATTAATTTTAACGAGTTATTCTCACTTTGTAAGCGCCCGAACAGTCAGATGCAATAGCTTGTTCCAATGATGTACCATAAAGTTGTTGATATGCTGAACGAATATCAGCCAAGTCAATCTCAGAGCGAGTAACAACCAGACGTATCTACAAATTATGAAAAGTAGATCAAAAACAATCAAGGTTGGGGTATGGAACGAGTTAATCCGCGCTACATATAAGAGCCAAAACTGTCAAGCGCAAAATTCTCGTAGCACGAGTTTCCACCTACCAAATCAGTATCTCTAGTTCCAAATCCTTTCATTGAATTATAGAGCAACTCAGCAAAGTAGGCAGGACGGTTTTTAATACTTTTAATAATTGCTAACAGTCCATCGCGTATATCACCACTAAAAATTGAATTTTCAAACCAGATTTAAACGCAGTTACCTGAATTCAGCAGCAATGGCTTGTTCAATCGGATGACCGCTTACTTTTTGGTATTCATTAAATATCTATAAATTACTTTAACTACAATTAAACAAATTTATTTAAGTACCAGGCGTAATTGATTGTAATTCTGTGCGGAAAGAATGGCAATAAATGCAGACTCGTCCGTTCCAAGGCGAGCTTCACCAGCACGATAAAGTTTATTGGCATCCTAAATCATGTTAGAAGAATGGCAAAAATACCACTTGCGATACCTGATTTGCCCTTAAAGGATCAGCAATCATAGATTCATCACGAGCACCAGTACACAAAGCAACAAGCATACGCTTAAAGTAACCAGAAGTCTCTCCAATCATATCACGTTCCAAATCGCTGCAATAAAGTTGTGCATAGGCAGAGCGAAGTTGAATAATTTGTGCATTAGTACGTGTAGTCATTATCCTTAAATATTTTTAAATTTTGCCCTAGTAAAAAGCAACTAACTCAATCAGGATGTGCTCTTTTGTGCCGAGACCCTCCATAGCCCTCCTTAACTGAGCGGCATCATAATAAGCTGGATGACTCATTAACGCCATTATGAGGTCTTCAAAATCGCCAGAAAGTTCACTTTTCAACTCTTTTATCAAATCCTTTCCGTACATTTGTTTAAAGGAAAGAGAAACCTAAAAAGATTTTGGATTATTTAAATGTTGATCAAGCTTAACGTAGTATCTGACTTATCAAAATTTAACCTATTGTTCAAAATGAGTAAGTACCCCTCACTAATTCAGAGAGATAATCTAAAAAAATCAACCCACCTCCTGTCTTTGTACATTACTACAATTAACAATTGCTTGAATAATTTTGCCCTTATCACATCCAAAACCCTTCATAGCTTTGCGTAGTAACTCAGCCGTCTGTTGCGAGTTGAAGTTTGGATTTGGTCGAATACTTGGTGTAGCCATTGCTAAAAAATTCGTAATAGAACTTTTAAATAAACTTTTAAAAATTAAAAACAAAGACAGGAAATAACTACAAAAATGTTTTTGTCTAACAATATGACGTAAGAAAGATTAGTTTTCACACCAAAATCGATGTAAACAAAAAAACAAATATTCTTCCGGTCGGGTAGGCAAACAAAAAACACATACTTATAGCAGATGTGCATCATTAAAATGTGAAAAGGAAATTTAAGTGAAATGATGAGTCATACAATTTAATGAATGTCGAAACTTTTTAACAAATTCCAAAATATTTTAACATAGCAAAAATTAAAGTATATTTATTTTTGTAAATCAAGCTCTTAAACAAAATAAGTTTTTACTTCATCAGTTTATTTAGATTAAATATAGTAGATTAAAATTCAAAATTAAAATTCAAAATTTAAGTTAGTACATAGGTATTAGGGATAGAATTTTGGTAAGACGAAATATATCATTTAAACATCACGTCTTTAGAACCTACCAAAAGGATCACTACCATAAGGAGCTGGTCCAGACATTTTAGATTGTTGGTTTGGATATCCGCTTCCAAAATATTGTTGCTGTGGCTGTTGTGCCCCAAATCCACCTCCAACAGGATAAGGCGCCGCATCTGAAATTTATTAATAAACTCAGTAATTTTAGTCTGGATAGTAAGATATTCGATCGTGAATAAGATTTAGGATCTACCCCCGTATTGTCCAGAAGCTGTTGGATAAGGAGCATACTGCCCAGCTGGTTGGTTGTAAGCAGACTGTTGTGGATAAGGTGGAGCAGCATTTGAAACACCAAGGTTGAAACCAATAGGTGGAGGAGGAGCAGAATTAGCATTATACACATTGCCTGGTGGAGGATATGCTAAAATAAAGTATTACGATGAGTGAAAGTTTAATACAAAAATGTTCGTATAAACAAAAATTGCCTGATGAATAAGGCGATTGATTCGTTGATGATGGAGGATAACAAGATTGTTGTTCATAACAACCATAACCACTGGCATTTCCACCTCCAACTTGAGGTTGCGATGGATATTGAGATGGATATTGAGATGGATATTGTGGTTGTTGCGGTCCTCCTTTGTCATATGGTTGATAAAAACCGCCGGGATTAGTAGGTTGTTGAGGAGGATAACCTCTATTATTTCCGTACATTTGCTGCTGTTGCTACGAAATTTATTGTAAAGGAAAAAGAAAAAAAGAAATGACTTTGTGATTGTGAATATGTATACTTATGATACCCCTTTGGACTGAATTGAGCTCGATGTTGTATAATATGTATATTTACCTGTTGATGAGTGGTGCCACTAGAAGAGTTTAACTTGTTACCAATTGTTGTTGTTATTTTCCCAAAAATATCTCCAACAGGACCGGGAAAGTTATGTTGATTATTTGAAGGTTGTTGTTGTTGTCCTGAACGATTTGAATTTGAACCAAGAAATTTGTGTGTAATAGTTGAAGTCTGTAATAGAAACGAATTTCGATCTTTAAAAGTGTCGGTGACCCTATTTGAAAGGGCGAAAGAAATAGCACTTTTCTATTAAGCATTAATGACATTTTTTAACGGAAATGCTATGGAAACGGTCTAAGGGGAATGTCTTCAAGATAAAAAACTTTAATACTTACCACGTAGTCTTGTACAGCCGACTTGATCGGATTTGGCATAGATTAGGTAAATTTTACCGTCAAATTATTTTTCTAAATTTTGAAAATGGTTAAATTTATAGCATGTATGTGCTTATGTAATAATTTATTAAATTGACCCTAATAAAAACACTTAGTTTTCAAATAAAAATATAACTAAAATTAAGTTTTTGGGTTAATTTATTTTATAAGTTTTATATTTAATAATTTATCAAATTGATCCAAATAAAACACATTTATTTGAGGAATAAATATATACAAAGGCGTAAAACTTGTAAAAGAAATGAATGAATTCACCGAATGATGCATGTATTTATAACTTTATAGAGAGAGAATTTAAAAATAATCGATCAGAGAATAGTATGACTAATCGCTGAACAAAAACGTGTAGTATTTACACCTAGTTTTTCCTCAAAGAAAAAATATTTTGCTTGGATAGATTGTCGTGACAGATTATTTTAAAGCATGGCTCCGATCGAGAAAATGTAAAGTTAAGTACAAAAAGATTAATCAAGAGTACATAAGGTTTTTTTCTGCCAAATATTTTTTTCTCTGCCAAATAAATCTTTTTTTAATCTTGACTTTAAGATTAAAGTTAATTTTTAAACTAAAAAGTTCATTTATAAGTATCAGAGCCCTTGTTTTAGACGTACATACATATGATACATATCTAGATTAGGATAAATCAGTAGATATTCTCGCATCATTTCTTTTTGGTTCTTCAGCTTCGTCTGTTGATTGTTTTTTAGTTAACCACCACCAAATACTGACACCAATTCCAATACAAATAATTATTAAAATTAATAAAACCACCAAGACTATAATAATCCCAACAATTGAAATACCATTAGAAGTAGAATAATATTGAGTTTCTGAATACCAAGCCATTTATTTGATTTCGTAACTAAGAGTTTGACCAGTTAAAATTAATCAGACTAATTCGGAAACGTTTTTAAAAAATAAAAATAAACCTATGTATATGATTTAAGCTTAAAGTAAAAGAACATACTTTTAGCTATGTTCAAAATAATAGATATAACATTTTGTAAGTTTGTTTGCAAATACTTATTGTCTCCTCGTATTCAATAAAGCGGTTCAATGTGATAATACTATATAATCTGAAAAAATTATATAAAACGATTTACTAAAATATCTTTTGAGGATACAACTTGCGTGCCTTTATCTCAGAAGGAGTGTCTACTAACGTTGGGATTCAAATGCCAAGCCATCAGAGTTCTCAGACCCGTTTTCTGCATTTGTGTCCTTGAATTTCGTGATTTTTAATAGTCACATGTCGAGTATTCAAAGTCGCCAAAAAACAAAGCATGGAATAAAACAGGAATAAATAAATATTGTTGCGTATCAATTTACATTATCTCTTTTATTTTTATTCTCCCTTGCTTTATCTCGCAACAAAATAAAAAGAGCAATATTATGTAAAATCGCCAGTATTATAATTTATTACCTAAATAAATCCATCTAAATAATTTATAAAAGTCAAAATATATAAAAAATTAGCTAATTAATGGTAAAATATAAATTACTTCAAAACAAAGATGAAATAAATCAAAATTTATTTTACAAAAAATTATTTTGTATTTTTATTTTTATTCTTCTATTTATTGTTTTATTCTATTCTTATTCTCAGCAATATTACAATAGAAATAACAGAAAGATTTATAAATTGATTTTGCCTTACAATATGCCACGAATTAATAGTAGTTTTACAACAAGCAAAGTATTTGAGGATTTTTAATTAAATTTTTTTTCAATTAAAGGAAGCATTTTCTCAAATGACTCTTATACAAAAACAAATATATCTTAAAAAATTGTTTGGATATGATACATTAATGAATGTTGAACGGAAACAATTAATAGAAAGACAGGTGGGAACGAATTTAGTGGGGGTACAAGGACCAAACCGACTTCATCTACCTCTTGTTCGACTCAGCTTTCCGAGCTCTTCCGAATACAACATGCTTGGGCTAATCTAAAAATCTAAACTAATCTAAAACTAATCTAAAAATTTCCACAAAAGTATCTTGTTAAACTTTTAGATAATTAGCTACTTATCAACAGAACGTCGTTTATATATCAAACAGAATAATGAACAAAAATTGACAGTTTTGAGCGAGAAGATTCAATCAGCAATAAATTTCCTTCAAAATCCTACTAATTGTTCTAATGCGAGCATCCTTGTCTGCCCAGTAAGTCTGGCTTTGCTTCTCATTAAATTTAATTTATAGATGGATGGTCCTGATTGGGGTTTTGGTTTTTTGATTCATCAGATTTGGTAAAGTTTCAATAATTTTATTATATTTTTTGTTATGTAATTGACAGCTATTGTTTTTTATTTTCAATTGTGTCAGGACGAACGCTTATATTAAATAATGAAAATGCTAAATTATATAAATTTAATGTTAAATGGAATGAATTGTTTATGCCAATAACAAACTGCAACTATGCAGAACATGTAACAAATTTTTTAAACGTAGATCTTGCATATGTCGTAAGAGAATAGCAGAAGTTTAGCCACCGGGCAGGATGCGAACACGCGCCTATGCCGCAGCGCGACTATAACCCAAGGCGACTATTCTCCTTATAGATCGTTTACCCCCCCCCCCCCCCCTAGGCGATTTGATACTGCTAGGTGATCCCTTACGATGTACTACTTTCCTATTAATTTTTATCTCAGGCTATGCCATTCCAACCGTTAAAAGAATATATAGATAAAAACGACACCGATAGAATATTAGTTTTTCGTCCGCGTGAAAAAGTGGTAAGATTTTTAGAATTTTATGTACTTATGTAGGTGCATGGTAAAAATTTAATTTTTGCAAATGAAGGTTTTTCCAGGTAAAACGTGGATTTGATGTTTCTCCAACAGAACTTAAAACTTTTCTTCTCAAATATCATTCAAATCCCACGCTTTGGTTTCGTGGCCAAGTAAAATTTAAAATAATTCTAGATTTGTCAAAAATATAAACTTAGCTAATCAAATATATTTGGAAAGAAAATGAATTAACATTAAATGCAACAAATCAAAGTGTTTCTAGAATCCCATTTGAATGCGGTAAGAAAAATTTTGTTAAACTTACTGAGAGATTAATGAGGTTGCTTTAAATCAACAAAACTTTAATTTTTCAGTACTCTTACAGGCCCGGTTGTTGGTATTCATGTTCGAAGGACAGATAAGATATCTGAAGCAAAATTTTTCAATTTGGAGGAATATATGGTTAGAGCATCTTTAACTTTATACGTAATCTGGAGCTGGGGGAAAAACCGAAAATACGTCCATATACATACGTCCATATTGCTTTTTTAGACATAATATATTTTTGAAAAATACATATACACTGCTCCACAAAAGTATAGCGCCACCCCTATTTTACTCGGTTTCTATATTGTAACCGTTGTTTTTATTTTCAGACTTTTTTGTAATAATAAATAGTGGTGGAACCCTAAAACTTGAAAATTGCCTATAACTCTCGAAAAAATTCATTTGAAAACAAAATTTTTGTACAAACCTAATTGCAGACCACTATTTATTATTACAAAAAAGTCTGAAAATAAAAACAACGGTTACAATATAGAAACCGAGTAAAATAGGGGTGGCGCTATACTTTTGTGGAGCAGTGTATGCCTTTCAATACAAATTCGGGCCCTATAGCATTATTATATATCTAAACATTTTTACTAAATTACATGAAGTATTTATAATAATCTATTTTTAGACGTGGATTGATTTCTGGTTCGATGTTGTGTGGGGACATAATCATAGCGAATCGATACATCCAAATTGTACTAATCGTCGAATGCTTTTCATTGCTTCAGATCTGCCAATACTTAAGGATATAGTTGAAGAAACTAAAAATAAATGGGGAGATAGATATGAAGTTTATCATGGAATATTTAATACACAAAGTATGCATTATTTATTAAAAACTCTAAACCCTCAGTTCAGAATTTTCAAGTTTTTTAAATTTTAATTGGATTTTTCTAGATGATTCTAAAGAAGCTTTTACTGAAATATTAGCTGTATTTCGAATTCTTGCTAAGTGCCAGTTTATAGTGTGCACTTTCAGTAGTAATGTAAGTGTCAAAATTTATTTTTAAACTGAATAAATAAATAAATAAAGGCTTGTCAATTAGTTTATGAGCTAATGCAAGAATATCAAGGTGATGCAGTCGAAAATATACATTCACTTGATTATATTTATGAAATGAGTAGGTTAATTTAATATTTGAATAAGCTCAAGCTTGAGAATTTTTAAATTATAAAACAAGGCTTGCCAATTTTTGAACCAATAAACTATAGTTTAAAAGTATAAGGGAAAGGCTCGAGAATTAGCTTGTTGGACAGTATTAAGACTAAGATTTCCTGCTAAGACATTATACAAGTATAATAATTTAGATAAAGAATTAGAAGCGACTACCGAATACAAACCACCCCAGGGTAAATGTTTTATTAAAATATTAAAACCATTTTTCGAAATATAAAAATATGTATCTATAAATTTAGCCGCTATATATTAATCTATTTAGAACACCCAATAATGCCAGAGGAGCTTTGGGCCGAGAAGGGAGATGTTATTGGTATGATAGATTTCTAATAATTAGATAATATTTTTAATTTGCAGAAGCTTTAAGTCCAATCCATCAAGATGGATTTATTAGAGCAAAGAATTACCGGTTAAAAAAAGTAGGAAGTTTTCCCATGTATTTGCTTAAAAAACATTTGAAATTTGAAAATTTTTCAATATTTGCTAATATTCAATAAAATAAAAATCAATGGGCGGAAAACCTTTTTTTTAACAAAAAATCCAAATACAAAATAAAATTTTTATAAAGGTTTTGTCGGAATACAATAGAAATTTAAGGAGACATTTTGACAGCAAATAAATTTATACTAGTGTTGTTCCCGACAGGCTAATTTTTGCCGGTGTCATCTCAAATACTCTTATTATGCTCCATTTGACCCGTCACATGCAAAAATTAACCGGTCGTGAACAATACCAATTTATACCTATATAGCTTAACTAGCAGCTAAAAAATAAATATATATGTAAAGTAATTTTAAAAATTTATAATAAGTAGAAGAGAAAGGTGTTACGACAATTGCGGATACGCACGTGCGGATGCGACAATTGCGGATTAAAAATTTTTTTAAAATTTTAAAAATGATTGAAATGATATTACGTTTTTTTGTCCCGGCTGTCAGTTTCAGACTTCTGACGGTTTCCGAATCATTTTTAGACAGATGTGGCACTGAAAACTTTAAAAAATCTTAAACTTTTCAAAAATTTTATATCCGCAATCGTCGCATCCGCACGTGCGTATCCGCAATTGTCGTACAGCCGAAGAGAAAATTAGAAGAAAAATAGAATTAATATATAATATATTTTGACTTGAAAATTAATGATAACCGGTCAATTTTTCTTGTAAATTTTTTATAACACCTTGTAAACGGACAATCTCTGCTTCTAATTCTCTTTCACGTTTACGCTCATCCTCTACTTGTTGTTCCAAATCCTAAATATAATGCAGAATTTAAGCTCCAATTTATTCAATCCCTAATTTATGAGGATTTAAAAAGTACCGCTATTCTCTGAAGCTTTCTTTGCCGACATTTCGAGGCAGCCTCACGATTCCGCTCTCTTTTCCTGAAAATATATAAACCAAAATTGAGGCAAAAAGCAAAACATGATTAACCTTAAAAGCTTTTTCATGTCGTGTTCACTAATTACACCATCATAACTTAAAATGTGAAATTTAAAATTAATAAAATGTATTTGAAATTTAGTTGAGAATAAATATGACTACAAAAAATCTATAATTTTTCCCAAAATACAAGTCACGCAATTTTGAAATCCAAGAAGTGGATTTTTTGAAAAATGGAAAGATAGGAAATAATTAATATTTTTTGAGATTGTAACTTTTATGAGAGTATCAACTTATTCGTTTAATTTACTAACCCATTTATTGAATTGCCATTAGGGACGACCTGAACTTTTCCATTAACTCTAGGAGAACTTGCACTAGATATACTACTAGAACGACGATGACTGTCGTGGTTAGAGGATGCACTGCCATTCAAATTAGACTAAATTTAGATTTTAATATATGTACAATTTGGGATTTTTTTATTATGCCACACACCCCTACATTATGCTAAAAGTACCATATAGAAGGTATAAAGGAATCTAGGGGCGTGGCAAAAACCAAAAGTACTTACACATAATTTTATAACAAAATAGTAATGGTAAAGTTTTTAGTATTAACTTACCGTTTGCGTATCGACAAGAATGTCCATTTGTTCTTCACTAAAATAAGTAAAAACAGTAAAAGTTGAAATAAAATTTTAACAAAAATTAAAAACCAAATAGAAGATGTGTTAGGCTCCCGTTTTATAAACGCAGTGTTATGTGCAAATGTTTGAACACCATTGGAGGTTGGTGTGGTTGGAGTAGCTAGTAAAGGTTGCAATGAGGTGGATACAGAGGAAGGGCGTTGATGCTGATGAAAAAAGGAAGAATTTGGTATCAACTCTACGGATGAAGTAGGTGAAGTAGCGGAAACTGCCGCTACAGCTTGACCAAGTTGAAAGTATTCCATATAACTAAAAAGGATAATTATAAACGATGAAAAAGTCAAAATATAATAAGAATTTGCAGAAAAACATCATAATATGTGAAAATTCGAGTAAATTACTGCTTTTGTTATAAAGAGATCAACAACAACAAAACCAGCTTTGTAATGACAGTTCTTGAAAAAACAGTTTGGTTTTGTTGTTCTATAACGTACCGCTTTGTGATACTGTTTACAGAATTTGATTGAGAGGTATTGACTGTTCCTGCAACAACTGTCTGGTTTTGTTGTTGTTGATTAAGTAATATTTTGGGCAAATCAAATTGTTGTTTTTGTAAACTATTTGTTGGTGTTGTTATAGTGGAGGAAATAGGGTTCCCAATGTTACTATTTAAATCTGTTGTGATTGCAGTCGCTCCGACAGCGTTGTTAACTGTAGAAGCTGCAGCCTGAAGCAGCGATGAATTGTTAGCTTTATTAGCTGAAAACGGTGAAGGAGTGAGAGCAAGGGATAGAAGAAGTTTAACAGCAGCTAAAAATATAATTGCATTTTTTGAGTTAATGTTAGGTTTCTAAATAAGCTAAAAATGAACTGCTCTATAAACGATATTGATATCTTCGGTAAAATTCCGTCATATCACCCGGAAACTGATTCGGACAAATGATATGTCATTCGAAAGATCTCGTCGAGCTGAGTCGAATGACACCAAATTAGCTTCGGGACTCACCTATGGGCCATGATATAGGCCCTCGAAAATCGAAAAACCATAGGGGGGAGTAAGCTCAATTTTGGGATGAAAAATTCGAATATGCAAATAATAGCTCATTCGAAAGAGCTCCTCGAGCTGAGTCGAATGACACCAAAATCAACGAAATCCGACTTGATTTAACAACGTTATGATCGTTTGTTTTAGCTCCTTACCTATGGTCTCCGTTGAAATTTTTGCTGCTGCGGAGGAAGCCAGGCATGCCCACCTCATCGTTTATAGGAATAGGGTTTTGTTACGAGCCCAGAACCCAGCGACCGTAGACTCCCCGCGAGGCGCGTGCCGCAAAACTCCGCGCGAAGCGCGGAGTTTTGCACAAGCGCCTCGCCGACGCCCCATAGGTTTACGTTGACCATTTTGAGCTTTTTATCTCGGCTCAGAATCGAGATCTCGAGCTGATTCTGGTGTCATTCGACTCAGCTCGAGGAGCTCTTTCGAATGAGCTATCACTTAAAAAATCGAATTTTTCACCCCAAAATTGACTTGCTCCCCCCTATGGTTTTTCGATTTTCGGGGACCTATATCTCGGCCCTTGGTTGAGTCCCGAAGCTAATTTTGGTCTCATTCGACTCAGCTCGTTGAGAGCTTTCGAATGACATATCATTTGTCCGAATCGGTTTCCGGGTGATATGACGGAATTTTTCCATATCTTCTGTCCATTTGTGTTCAATCGAGGAGTGGGGGGGGGCGAATCAATAGAAAATGAATTCCCAAAAAAAGGTAGAAGAATATGAACTTGAATTTACTAACGCTCTATGACCACCGGAGTTCAGGAAAAAATCTAGGTCTTATTCATTATAGAGAGAAGACATAAGAAGCTGGAAAAATTATTTTCCAGTAAAATTTTCTCTAGAAAAAAAAACGATTCATTTTTTAGAAAGATAGTTTAAGAAATAAAATTAAATACAAACAAGGTGAGGTGGCTTGTAATGACTGTAAAGAAGTAGTATCTCTTCCTTGAAACTCTTGTAGAACTTCTGAATAAAAAATAAATTGATTAAATTCAAGAAAAATAATAAAAAAAATTTCATTCACTTTGCCAGCCTTCAGCAAATTTTTCTTGTTCACTAGTAACGTTTTTTGGAAATAAAATTGTTGAAGGAGTAGGTGTTTCAAGTTTTTGTTGTAAGAGATTTTGTGTGTTTTGAATTGTTTGAGATGAACGATTGCCAAGAAGAGGTTGTTGTTGTTGACGTGCGGCAACTAATAAATATTTATTAAAATTAAATTTCAACTACTTTTGGAGTAAGCAGGCAGATGTACCGAAATCTCAATGTACCGCCGAGCTAAAACTTCGCTACGCGGTACTTTGGTGTCAGGGGTGTGCCGAAACAGATTATAAAAAGCGAAGGGCGAAACTGGCACATACCTGATTGGGTGTAACCCTTTTAAGATGTACATATAAAGTAAAATGAAATTTAGTAAATTAGCTTTTCCTAAATTATTTAATATTAAATTTTACTTAATATTTATAATGAACAATAAAAAAAGATGTGAAAAATATTTCTTGTTTTAGCTAAGAAAAGCGTTAAAAACGGAAAGGTTACCCTAACCTTCAATATATTCTTTGAAATATAGTTGCGAATACATAAATATTCTCAGAAATATGTAGAAATTGATGATGAATCATCAATTTGAAGAGAGAAAAGAAAAATAGAGGGTATTAAAAAATGCTAGATTTTTTTGTGTTTAAAATAGAGAAAATAGAAAATATTTTTAAATGTATAAAAAATTAAAGTACAGCCATAATACATATGTATATTAATTTTATAAGGATTTTTTAGACATCCTAATTTCCTAAAAATTAAGGTTTTTGATCCTATGGATGTCTGATATTTGCCTAAGTCGATGAGCACCAGAATAACGTTTATCCAAAGTAGTGCACAAAACCTAAGCGCTCAAGTCTAACATCAAAAAGTTTAAAAAAAACCAACGTAAAATCTTATCAGGAGAAAGTAGAAGAGAAGCCGAATCTAACAAAGAGAGGGGTAAAGACATTGGAGAGATACCATTGTTGCTGCCGTTTCCACCCAGAAACTCGCGCGGTTTTAAATCTTTTGAAATTAATTTTAAAAATTATGCTTTTATTTAATAAATCTCCACCTTTCAATTCCAGCTTTAAATGTGTTCGGTCTCTATAATTAGATCCATTCTGTTGTTTATCATTTAAATCATTTAATGAGGTAGAGGTAGAATGAGAAGAGGAAGACGAAAATGAAGCTGAGGATGTCGAGGTTAAAGAAGAGGCCGATTTTGACGCGGAGAAGAGCATTGGGCTAGTTGATTTGTTATTTTGAATTTGAGGCTGATGATTAGCTAAAAATTTATTTTAAATCAAAAATTAAGAGATTAAAAATCCTTTCCCCAAGAGATCTCGGAGCAGTTAAGTCCCAACCCTATAACTCAACAAGACTTGGTCACCACTTCTTCATGTTCTTGGTACCATTGGATAGAGAATTAAATACTCTACAATAACAATAAAATCAAAATTCTCGAGTTATTGATGAAAAAGTCATGATTTTAAAACTAATTTTTCAAAAAATGCCTAACTTTTTTTATCAATCAGTTAAGAGTTTTGATTTTTTGGTAGCTTGTAGCGTATTTAATTCCCTATCAGTTGGCAACAAGAACATGAAGAAGTGACCATCCGTTCATAAGTTATAGGTTTCGGTAGTGAACTTAAGGCACCAAGAGATCCTAATCAAACAATCAACCACAGTCGAATTTATAATATTTATAAGCTAAAAACGGGTAAATTAAAAATTCAAAACAGGAATGTTTATTTTTAAATAGGCATATGCATTTATTTGGTTTTTTATTGCAGAAAAAATATTTCCAAAAAAATCTAAAATTGAATAAAGAAATTTCTTATTCAAAATCTCAGCACAAATTATTGACGTACGGGGGAGAGCTTATTTTTACATTTAATTAATCCTATGTGCATTAAAACTGAAAAACTATACACCCCTTCCCACTTAAAATATAAAAAAATTGGCTTCATTGGTTGCCATAGGGAAGTTTATATTTAAAGAATATACTATGAAAGATTTGCAAGCAATTTTTTAAAATATTTTTGGAAGTTAGAACATGTGACATTTTTTAGTTTAGAATGAATTAATTTTGAGAAAATTACAAATTAGAAAAAAATTGAATAGGGCAAATATGAATAAATCATGAAGTAGAGATCGAGATAAATATGGATAAAGACCTAGATTTTTCTTAGATGTGGAATCAAGATCAATAGTTTTCAGAGTTGCAAGATTCTTCCTTGACTCAAGGTCAAGAATAATATTAAGGAAAAATCAGAAAACTGTCATTAATTACAAACTGAACTTTTGATATTTCTGGGTTTTGTACATCCTTATGTGTAATTTAGCCGATTCGTTCACATGTTGTCCAATTCTAACCATTAGAGTAATAGAAATTTTAACCGAACTAAGCTAACGCCCAACTGACCATAGGTTCTGCATGGAGAAGGTATAAACCCATAACAATTTTGTAGTGTTAACCGATTCTCCCTTTTTGACTGACGGAAGAATTTTATACTCCTATAGGAGGCTTAACATATTAGGAGAAAAGTACCAGAGTCTATTTAAGAGAAAAGCTAAAATAACTATTTAATAATCCAAAAAGTATAGAATATTTTTTTGAATTGCATCTCCCAACCCAAAATTAAAAAAATACATTGAAAAGTAGAAAGATTGTCAGATGGAGTGTTTGCCACTACTTCAGAAGACGTCATTCCCTCACTTGTAGAAATCACAGATTGGGAACAGTCAATATTATTGTTTATATTATTATTTTGGTCATCTGTTTTTGTTACTAACATTAAAATATAAGAAAAGAATTTAGTTAATAATGCCCTGAAAAATTATTTTTTTTAATTTTAGAATATTTTATTTAAAATTTTACAAAAAGAAAGAAATAAACTCTTTAATTTTTAATCAACAAAATTATTAAAGAGAAAGAACAACGTTCACAAATGCACGAAAAATAGCAAACTCGAATATGACGCAAACAAATTTAATCAATAAAAAGAAGTTGTAAACTGCTTAAATAAATTAATAATACTACACAGATAAACAATGATAAATAGTGCAAATTTAGTCTTCGGTAAATTAATAAAAAAAACTTTTAATTTATAAAGAATATGGTATTTAGAGTCACGCCATTTTAACAACAAAGTTAATAAAAAAGCAGGATTAGAGGGCAGAAGATGAAGTATACATAGTTAAGATTGGCGGTTCCTGGGAAATATCAGGAACCGAACTGATAATCGAACCAAAAATTTTCGGCTATCCGGTCTCGTTTCGGTTCCGGAACACGCCAACCTTACATTAGTACTGATGTATACTGTGCCAGCAATCATCAACTTATTTTTATTAAATCAAAACTCTAGACGTTTGATTCTTTTACATGCTAAAATTAAATTATATAGAGTTGCTTTTAAATATTACTTAAAGTAGGATGATGACACGTGTCTCAAATTCCCCGACTTTCAGAGACTTATGTATGTAATTAATGGGAACATTATAGTATATGACTCCAAATCTAAATTAAACATTTAACTGATAAATTTAGAAAAGATTTAAACAAAAATTGTATAGCTAGATTATCTATATCTTAACATTTCTAAAATTTAAAAATTATGGGATTAGAAAAATGCCATTCAATTAAGTCCTTTGTACTCTATCTATGCAAAAAAATTAATTAGCCTCGTGTTCTGCGCGGAATATAAATAATCCTTTTTTGATATTCTATATTTGGTATCTAAATTATCCGTTTATTCCTTCACTCTTTAATACTAATCAACTTACATAATCCTTAAAATAAAAATGTAAGTAATTAAAATGTAATTATTAAATGTCGAAATAATTTTTAAAAAATTAAAATTGATTTAGTTTATTGACAAAAATTTGTTTCTGACACCTCATGGCTACGATCAAGGCGGCTAATTATTTTCGAGCCAGATATCCCCTGCTCGACCGATCTTTCGGTCCGAGTCTGTCCATTTTGACAATCCATGGCAACCTTATGAATTTCTGAATCTTGATTTGAACCTAGATTCCATATGTACACCAATCTGTATGGAATCTATTTGACTTGACGTTAATATTAATGCAAATATTTAGTTTATTTGTTAAAATCTAGCAGACCTTGTAAAATCATTGTACTTGATGAAATATAAAGTAAACATAATTAGAGAGAAAAACCTGACTTTTGAGAGTAAATTGCTTTAGTATATTTAAATTTAGTAACATTTAACAAACACGTAAGGTAACATTTAGAAATAATTAGATACATATATGTATATAAATATGGCAAACATTTTGTTTTATTAAAGAAGCCAAAAATTACTTTAAAGGCCAGGTGATTGACACACATTTATTTTAAGCAGCTGCCTCATTCATTCTCACTCACCTTTGTATTATCCAAAAATGGCATCAATACTAGGGAGTGGTGGATTGTTTGTTAAAAATGCCAAGAAAAATTAATTCTAACAATTATTTTACAGGAAATTAAAAGTAACTTTTGGTCACATTAAAAGTGTTTTTGCAAGAAAAATGAATGCAAATGACTCTCGCTTCAAATTGCGCTCGCGCGTCCGTTGTTCCGGTTGAGATGCAGGTTTCATCCGCAGAGGCAAAATTTTTCCAATGGATATACTAAAATATAACTAAAATAAAAATCAGAGCATAAACCAAAAGTCGAACAAAAGTACAAAACCCTCACCTGCCTACATTCAACTTTTGGCACTCATTGTCAACCGCCCCTTGCGACTTTTTAAAATAGACATTTTAACTCAATGCAGACGTTTCGACGTTTTGACCCAGTTTGGTCGCAACAATCTTTTGTGAAACGATCTTTTGTACAGACGACGAAGTTGTTGACAAAGTTCCTTTCGGTGTTTAGTTTTACTTTTCCCAAATATTTTTATCATAGAAACTTAAAATTTTCATAAATTTTATTTCCTTATTTTTAGGGAGAATGGCTTCACAAAATTTTGAGAATCAAGGAACTTCTAAAAGAAAATTGAGTTCTTCTGCATTACATCTTCTTAAAAATTATGACAAACTTGTCGAACTTCGAGAACAAGGGAAATCATTTAAGGAAATTGGTCAAATATTTGGTGTTAAAAAATATATAGTTGTTCATATTTTCAACAAAAAAGAAAATAAATTGAAGGTTATTAAACATTTATTGAATGAAATTATATTTAATTTTAAGTCTCGATATCCTAAACTACCAAATTTATCGGATTCGTCTGAAGATGAAATGGATTATGATGATACAATTCAAAAAGTTGATTTAGTAAATAACATAGAGAACCGCCAATTTAGGTAGATTATCGATTAAATTTTCTTTTGAACAACTTATCATTTGTTAAATCGTCTTTTCAAAAGTTTGACCATTTCTAGCCCCTCAAATCTATGTTTTTTGACTTTTTTGAACGCCTGTAACTCAGCTAAAGGATTTTTGTTCGGACCAATTTTGGTGTCAAAAGACTCGGCTCGATCTATGATACTTATTACCATTTTGTGCATGTTAGTCAAAAAAATTGATGGGGAGGGTTTATACTTTCCTTCTGAGATGGGGGGTGGTTTGAAATTCTTTAGGTTAAAACTAATATATTATTTTTAGAACGTTACAATCACGATTTAATTGTCAGGCAGTACAAAAGTATTACGCTGGCCCAATAACTCCAAAAATTCATTTGACCAGACTTTTTAGATTAAGTTTTCATCAGTCAAAGGTATTTTTAATATATTATGTAGATAAACATAGCATTTTTAGGAGAATATATCTCAATCCCGTTTTGTTTATAAATGCATTGATTGTAGCTTTAGTTTACGTAGAATGCATTTTATTCCAATTGTTTATTTAATTATTGATCATTTTCTTGATTGTAAAGAACATCTTGTAATTGAAAATATTCGTAAAGTGTTTATTGAAGAGAGGTTTGTTGTTATTTTGTTATCTATAATTATAGGTTTTCATGGAAGCTGATTGATAATAGTTTGTTGATCTCCCTTTTTTAATTTTCTGGCCATTTTCCTTTTTTTCTTCCAGTGCTCAACTTATTTTTAATGAGACAGAAAAAGGATATTACTTTTGGTATCATGCTTTTCTCTATCCTTGTGAAAAAATTAATTACACTTTTTCATTGTATTCAGTAAAAATAAGGTCAACATGGGCAGAAAAATGAAAAAATGATCAGAAAATTAAAAAAGAAAAAAGGAACAAACATTATGGAACAACCAGATGAGTTCCGAGAATATTGATATATTTCAAAGGTTTAAAAATTTATTTTGGTTGTTAAAAAGTCTTATTTTGATTTTTAAACCTTTTTTTAAAAGTGATTCTGGTCCTTTACTTAAAATAATTCTTTTTAAACAATTTAATTTTAAGGGAGGCATTTAAAGCTTTACTTGGTATACATTTCAATCATTTTTACAAATTACCGAAGGAGGCAGAACTAACATTGTTTGATTTTTATTTGGTTTAAATTTATTTTCTAATTCATTCAAGTCATCCAAAAAACTCTGGCTCCTTTTACAGATGTTCTTTAAAAATTCCTGAAAATTTGGTAGTTGAGGCAGAGGATGAATTCAGTATAACTGAACATGATGAGATAGAAGGTGATAATTCTGATAACTCCGATGATACTCTCAAAAATATTTATTAAATGTTTGATAAATTTTAAAAATTTTTTACTGTTCGTCAGTAAATCGTCAGAAGAGTCAAAGGACTAGGGTTTCACCGGAACCGATTTTTCGACCGGAACCGGAACCGGAACCGGATCCAATTTGAGTTCCGGTTCCCGGAACCGGAACCGGAACTTTTCAAAGTTCCGGCCCGGAACCGGAACCGGAACCGGAACTTTTAAAAAAATGTTTGCTAGCAAATTTTAAAAAATTTGTAGTTTAAGTAGGGCTGTCTGTTCACCAACTTCTTCGGTTAACCGAAACCGAACCGAACCGGGACTTTTGATTAACCAAAACCGAACCGAAAATTTGTCGGCATAAGTGATATATTTGATTAGAGAGTGGTGTATGAACGGATTTGTTGGTATAAGTGTTTATATTTGAGGACAAGAAGCTAGATTTTTTCCCTTTTCAGCGCCGCAGGCGAAAATTTTGAAAATTTCTGAAGGCTGTAAGCAAAAAAAATCATCATTTATTATTCACACGAAAAATTTTAAGAATTTTAGAGGGCCAAAAACCTTAATTACTCCATGTAAAAATAAAATAATTTTTAAAACAAAATAAAACTCATAAAATGAGTTACCGTATTATCTCTAATAGAATGCCCGGGCATTCTATTTTTCAATCACCTTCCAAAGGGGCATTCTATTAGAGGGGGGCATTCAAATGGAGGGGGGCATTGTATTTTTCGATGAGAAAATTTTAAAATTTGGATAATTTTTGGACCATTTTGATAAGTAAAATCGTAAAAATTCTTTGAAATAATATTGAATATTCTATCGAATTTCGAATAATTCAAAAATTTTAACTGATTTGATGATTAAGGAGGTCTTGGAGAGGACAAGGAATTATCAGGAATATCGAGAGTAAAGGAGATATCAGGTAATTATGAGGATATGGATATGATATTTAAGGATTAGGGTATAGATTAAGTACGAGACTCGAGGAGATATCGAGGGATTTGTAACGAATAAAAATGATTAGGATAAGTTGTGGCGATATCGATGGATTTAAAGGGCTTAAGAAGTTTAAGTGAGCCTGAGAGTTATTTAAAAAGTTTAACAAATTCGAGGGGTTAAAGAGAATTTTGAGAGATAAAATGTGTTCTCCACATCTAAGTATCATTCCTCCACCAAATAATCCTTATACGCAAATCTTATATTATTACCAATATCCCTCTCTATTCCTCTAATCACTGATATCTCAAGTACCTTCAAGTTGGTATTTCGGGCCGGGTTTTTTTCTATCGATATCTACACCTAACGGGTCACCACCCTACCAGCAGAAGTTCTCCCAGACCTCTACGACTGCCCAAAAGTCTCATCTTGCTATCGTGTTCGACCCCTAAAAAATTTCGACTTCTCATTTTAAAAATAATTTTCATGTTGTTTAAATAATAGTTCAAAAAATGGCAAGAAAAATAATTAAAAGTGAATATGTAGTAAACGTTTTAAATATAAATAGTAATATCTTTTTTTATTTAGAAAAATTTCAGTAAAAAAAGGGGGGGCATTCTATTAGAGGGGGGGCATTCAAATGGAGGGGGGCATTGTATTTTTCGATCTTCCGCTAGAGGGGCATTCTATTAGAGGGGGGCATTCAAATGGAGGGGGGCATTCTATTAGAGATAATACGGTATTTGTTGTAAGAAAAATTTGAAAGTTATTGTCCTACGACCAGGAAGCGAACCCAACTTAAAATTATTAACACCTTGAGTGAAGCCTAAACCCTTAACCACTCGGACACACGCTCATCAGAAGGCGACTGAAAGAAAATAAACATATTTCCTTCGATTTTTTGTTAAAGTATTATAGAGTACGAGTAGTTTATTAATATTTTTTAAAAAATCAATCCTTAGGGGTGTAAAAAAGTTCCGGTTTGGCCGGAACCGATTTGTAAACCGGAGCCGGAACCGGAACCAATTTGAGTTCCGGTTCCCGGAACCGGAACCGGAACCAAAAAAACACCGGAACTTTCCGGAACCGGAACCGGAACCGGAACTTCCGGTGAAACCCTACAAAGGACCTTTGAACAGGTTAAAAAGAATTCCGTTAACTCTGTTCTGTTTTTACAGTATTTCAAATTTAGGTATTGATTAAGTTAGTCGATATAATATTGCTTACGTGGAGGTATTCGTATCTTTTCCTCCTCTCCAACACTCATTTTCTTAACTATTTCTGATAAAAAAAGATTCTCTCTACACACTATCCCTCCTACATTATATCTCGGCTTTCACCTTCCCTCTCCTCGTAAAAGATAAAGCCGTTGTAGTCGCGCATTTGCTTGCACTTAATTTATACGTGTACATAGCTTCTTTGAGAGGCGCTTTAACATGCATTAGCCTTCACATTCACTCCAACATTTTTATTTGACTAAAATGCGAGGAAGGCATCTTCCACAGAAAATATTAAAAATTGTCTTACTTCTTACATTGGTTAGTGTAACGCAGTCCCGAGTTGAAGGGAATTGGTCAGATTATCAGAATGTAGGAGAAAACGTACAGAATTTAAAAAAAGACGAAGAAATTCCTTTAGACAAAAAATATGACAATGATGAAAATATTGAAAATGAAATGGTTAAAAATGAAAATGATGTTAGTAGAAAAGTAAATGAAAAAGTAAAATCAAGTAATTTAAATGATAAAAAAGGTTTTGAAGACGAGGAAGGAGAGAGTATTAAAAAAAAGAAAAATCGAAATGAAGGAAAACAAGGTGGCAACTTTTTAATATTTTTGAATTTCTAACTGCACGTTTCTAAGCCTCAGATACATTGTTCATATTTTAAAATATCATTCAAGCGGGTAGCATTGACAAAAATAATTTAATTTAGAATTGATAAACAATTTCCCTTTTCTCCGTGATGTACCCAACGAAGAAGTGAAGAAATTTCAACAAATCTCAAGTAATCCAAATTTAACAAAAGGGGAATTGGAAGTAGAACGTCAGCAATGGGCAGAGAAACAAAATACTGATGTTATGGTAAAAATTTAAAGATTTTTTGAAACTTAGGAAAGTGCCACGGTAGTTCACGACCGGTTAACTTTCCCCTGTGGCGGCTCAATGGAGAATAATGAGCGTTTGAGCCGCAATAGGCAAAAATTAGCCGGTCGTGAACAACATTGGTAAGAAATTTGTCCGTCTTGGCGAAACACATAATTGAGAATTTTTCAGAATGCTTTCTATGAATGGAAAGCAAACATAGAAGAAAGCAAAAAACAAGAGAAGAGGAAACTAGAAGATCGTTTGAATTCGTTTACAGAAGGAATGAAAAATATTTTGTCAAAAATAGAGGTAATTAAATTGAGAATTTAAATGTTAAGAAGCATCTAATCCATTTGTTAAAGACTTATGTATACTTAGTCATTTAATTTTCAAATTTCTCGATATTTAAAATGCCCATTATTATTTTAGGAAATAATAGATGACAAAGGTATTAGCCGAAAGCAAGAGTGCGAGAAGATACATTCACTTCTTATTGAAAACGAATTACGTAAGGATTTTACAGAAAAGCTTCCAATGCAGTTGGTGGATTTTTGTATGAAAGGGGCTGATAAAAATGAAGAGGTCAAACAGGAGCAAAATGTGGATCAACCTATTAGAAAGCCTACCACTAAAGACGGAGTATGGCCTTATTCTAAAAATGATAAGGATATGAAGGATGCAACAAATGACAATGAAGAACAGAGAGAAGAGTTGAAGCCTAATCCGCTAAGTAAATTTTTTGGTTTCTTAGGTTGTTAATAGGTACATAATAAGGTCATGATTCTCATGCTCGCACTTTGTCAGGAAAATCGTGATCCTAGTCATTAATATGTTTGTGAATAGGATGCTAATATAACCTTTAAAAATATTAACAAAATTTTAAATTAAGAAACGGGTTCTAGAAAATCAAATGATAGTAGTTCATCCTCTTCAAGCAGTGAAAATGTTGAAAAACAGGTGAACAATGCAATTAATGAGGAAGAAAAGGAGATGATTAAAAAGGAAAATGAGAAAAAAGCTGAGGATAACAAGTTAAATGATGGTATGTAAGATAAAAGTTAAAACTACTCTAATTAATATTTATAATTAAGACGATTCTGCATCATCTTCTGGTTCAGCAAGTAGTGTAGAGGAGCCGGATAAAGATAAAAAAGGAAAAGTAGATAGGATGAACAAAAAAAGCAAAAATAAAGGAGGCGGAGAAAAAAAAGAAGATGAATCTTCATCATCTTCAAGCAGTGAAAGAGATGACGAAGATAAAAAGAAGCATAAAGATAAAGCAAAAAAGGTTAAGAAGAGGAAGGTTAAGGAATCTTCATCGTCATCATCTTCAGAAAACATTGAAGAGACTGAAGGGAAAAAGCATAGAAAGGTATAAACTTAATATACAAATTTTTCATTCTAAAGACTAAAAGGCGTGATTCTTTATTGTTAACATAGATCTATTTTTCCATATAACGACACTATATCAAGTTTTCATAATTAAGCAAAAAAACGAAAAGAAAAAACGAGGTAAGAAGGAAGTGGAAAATAAAGAGAAAAAGGTAGAAGATAAATCCTCAAGTAGTTCAAGCAGCAGTGAAGATGATGATGAGAAAACGAAAAAGCTTGTTGTTAAAAAAGCCAAGAAAAACAAAAGTAAGCGTGATAAAGATGTTGATGATAAAGATGAGGATGAAAAAATGTTCAAGAAAAAACACAAACATCATAAGAAAAGCAAAGATGATGCTTCATCTTCTTCAGATTTGGATGAAATTACAAAAAAGCATAAAAAACACAAAAAAGAGTAGAGTATTTGAGGTTGTGAAACTTTTTGAGTTAAGAGATATGCAATTTTAGAAGTGTAAGTATGCATTGTATAAACCTGCTATATTTATCTTATCCTACTACATTTATAGGATTCCGAAGTGCTGGGTATTGGGCATTTGTTGGGTCCGAGCTCCGGTCTTTTAAAATCTTAGCTCTTGCTCCGCTAGTTCCCGGAGCCATACCCAGTACTGGATACCTGCTATATTCATTTAACCTATTACATATATTTATTTTATCAAGACAAATTTATTAATATCTTTTTACAACAATTTATTCCAAATGTGTATATACTTGATACGATACTCGAAAATGGCTTGATCGAATAATAGAAACCGAAACACCTCACAAATCCGAAGTCAGCTATTTAGACATGAATAGACAATCCTAATAGGTATATACAAGAACTGTTGCCCTTCCAATTCATGATCAGTTAGCCGAATCAACAGCTATCTACTGCTTACTCTTCTTAAAATTCAATTTAAATATATGTGAACCTGTTCATAATTGTCTTATTTTAGGAGAATATTATCCCATTTTACTCTCAGAACCAGAAACATGAACAGGTCTATCATTATTTTTTATTTTCACAAAATAGTGTAGAATAATTATTTTTAGTTTTTTGAATTAGGTTTGCTAATACCATAAATATCTTATGAAATTATTATTTTAAAATTAAATATATGTATTTACTCGATATTTGACTTTATAGACTCCTAATTCAAAAACTATTTCACCATTATTATTTAATTTATTCTTTTATATTTAATTATTTGATTCATGACATGCATCTAATGTAAAATTATCTATTAATTAATGATATATGTATGTAAAAATTATCACATTTCTATTTAACATTAAATTTAATTCTTTGTGTTTAAAAAATTTTTTTGCTGTTGGCTTGGCACTGATCAAATATTCCTAACAATTCTTTATTTTATTTTAAGTATTTCTTTATTTATTTAAATATTTACATTTTAATTTTATTGGTATAAAGATTACATACGGTGTGTAACAATATTATAAAGGAACCCTTATTTTAGGTCATATCTCGAGTTTTTCGTTATGAATTTGACTGAATTCTAAATATAGAAGAAGCTTATTTAGGCATAAGATGCAAAAGAAGGACCAAATTTATCAAAAGTTAAATACTAACTCTAAAGAGATAGGAAATTTCCTTCATATAAGGAAATCTTATTTAAATTTTACGGAAAAATTTATGAACCATAATTCTTCTAGAAATTTTACTTTTTGTACATGTATCCATAATGAACACCTTTGTGAATAAAAAAACATTTCCCAATTTTTAAATAAAAATGTTGCTTAAAATATTTAATTTAAATACTTGTTATTCGATGCTTTACAAAGAAATCACTCATTAGAATACCTATGCCAAGTATTACATATTTAATTTTATTTTTAAAAAGAATAGAATTAATTTATATTTTTTAGAGCAATTGAAGCTAATTAAAATATATTTTCCTTTGTATTTTAAATGAAAATATCAACCAGGAATTTTAATATCTGTAAACAATCTAAAAAATTTTAAATATGTTTTATTTAGGCTAATTTTCCTTCAATTGTATTTAAAAATTAAGTTGGAAAATATTGGTTATGGAACACCTAGAAAAAAATATATAAAAAATAAATTACATGAACAACTCATTAGCATACCTTATTTTATTTTTTAAGTGTGGATAAAAAAATTCATGTGATTATTTTAAATATTTTAGAAAATTTAATTACTTATCAAAATCTACTGTTAATTTATAGAAGGTTAATGATATTTTAAACTAAATAAATTTTAGATATTCAATTTACATATTCAATTATGCTTCTTCCAAGTTTTCCAAACACTTCTGTCACATATTCTGTAATACAACAAGGATCTACAGAAGAACAAACTAATGGTACTTAGATAGTCTTATCAGTATTTTTATAACCATTATCCATTCAATTACATTAAGATTTCATCCGTTCCGTCTATACAAGTACAGCAATATGCAGTTTCATTCTGGCAATGGTATTTAACGCGTTTTTGATATGGCTAATTATAATGAAAACACCAGCTCCTATGCTTGTATATAGTAAATTGCTCATGGCTCCTTGTTTAATGGTAATTTACTTGATAAATTTTAGGAAATACATAAGGTCGTTAGGAATTTGACTTCAGTAAAATTTCAAGATAAACATGTATTTATAAGTAATATAATTAAAATTCTAAAAATTACTACTATAATTAATTCTAAGGATATTTGTATTGCAACATGCGGATTTCTTGTTCAGCCAATTACGGTGAATATATTATAGTTTTCATAATTTAATAATTTTACATAATAGATTGCATTTCATGGCTATTTTGCCATAATGCAGAATGGGTTCTTTCGTTTTCTTCCACGTCCTTACGACTATACGGTAATTCTTTAACTTACTAATTCATGTAAATTACCTATACAATTCAATGTCTATTGATAAATTAACATTAATTTATAAAATCATTTCGCGTTATTTATCAGTAATTTTAAATGATTAAGGCAAACGTATTTTGGCTACAAATGTTGCTACTATTTGTTTGTTGTACAACGATTCAATTTATTTTTCGCTACTACATGATAAGCAGGTCTAAATAAAAGCCTTGATCCAAAAATCTCTTATGTACATACTTATCTAACTGCTCGTTAAGTTTGTGTGAAATTTTGGAATGAGCTAGATATGAAGACCAACATAAATAAAAACAAAATATATTTTCAAATTATTTTTAAGTGATGGCCATATTCCAACAAAACTTAAATATATAACTGGAATTGTTCTTTGTATTCTTCTTATTGCACATGTTGCTCTTCATTATGTTTCTGATTTTCCTTTTGATGAAAAATTTGAAGATATGGCAATGCTTGCACATTTGGTTGAACAAGAAGTACATATTACTGGTGTTCGTTTCTCTTCATTTACTTATGCGGTAAGTGTAATAAGAATATACAAAAAATGTGGTGGTGTGCAAGTTCGATGCCCGGCGGCAGTTGGTGGCGGCTTTAGTGTAGTCTTTGTTCCAGTTGGTGTAGTCCTTGTCCACGTTTAAATGGATACATAATTACTCTAATTTCATTTAATTTACCAAAAAGATTTTACAAATTTAAATAAAACATATATTAAAGCGTACAACATTATGGCTTATTCACTGTGCAATCATGATTTCCATCTTTTTGACGTGTTATGGTATCATTGCGGTAATTAAATTTTCTTATAAAAACTCATACTAATTTTAAATTAGTAGTTTTATTAATTTAATAATTAAATTATAAATTATTTTATTAATTAATAATTAAATTAATTTAATACTAATTTAGTTTTGCACAATCGGTACACGACGTTATATAGCAAAAACATGTGCTGATATTGGAGAAGGGCTAGATAGTGTTAAAAGGGGACGTATGCGTGAATATAATCAGCAAGTAACAACGGCACTTCTTGTGCAGGTGTTAAAACTTTCAGTAACAAACAATTTCATAATTCAAAATTATACACAGGCAATCTTACCAACAATTGATGTCTTAGAATTGGCTTTTCAAACTCTATCGCCAATCTTCTTTCCTAGAAATCATGCTATTCGTTATATGATTTATACAGCTATTCCATTATATTTCATTCCTGTAAGATAACTTAATATGGCAGAATTTAAATTATAAAAAAGGTTCTCAACCCAATTGCCGCAATGATCCTCGTTAAGCCATATCGTCGTGCTGTTTTGAACATAATAGGATTATTAAAGGGGAGGGTTGACTCAATGTGGAGTGCACAACAGCCACGAACCTCAACAGTTGGACCTAAGACTAGTTCAAATGAAATGGTCAAAAAATGAAGAGTAAAGAAAAGATGGAACGGAAAAATAATTAACAATATTAAAGTGATAATTCATTTTATTTACAGCTCTCTAAGGAAATTTAGCTCCTTTTAAAGAATAATCTTAAGCTATTCAGAGGGGAATACACAAGCTAAAAGTGTTTTCTTAGAGAGTCTGTCAAATCTATTTTATCAAAATTAATCCTTCTAGATTGTTTGAGCAAATTAATTAATCCTAATTGGTTACAGTTTAAGTGTTTTTACAAAAATTTAAATATCTATATTGCTCTATAAATACTCAGCTGTCCTCATATTGCATTCTTTTTATTATTTTCTGTCTCATCGTTTTCCTTATCTTTTCACTCTGACGTCATTCGGATTTGCTAAACTAGAAAAAATTAAAACAGCAACATAGCGATGACAAACTGAGTATTGCGCGGTTTTTTTGATACGGCTTCTTTACATTTATATATAGGTATATGTACATAGTATAAGATAAAATATAAATTTTATGTTAAATAACATGGTCATATTTTTAATTTTTTATGTATGATGTTTCCGTTTTCTATCAATTTCAGTGTTATATGGACGGATTCTGTGATTTGTTTGATTAAATTATTACATCTACATAAAACTTTATTTTTTAATATTAAAATGCCAATGGATCCAAATGTTCTTCCCGGTCAAGATTGTCGTGGAAATGAACACAGTTCTCAACATAGAGATCAGGTTTATCTATTAATCCAATTATACTTCTAATTTGAGACGCCCTTCCTTTATACTAACAATTATCTTCTCTTTTTCAATTTATAGAGAATATCTCTTGGAGTTGAGGAAATTGTCAATGAGGAAGAAGCTCGAAGGAGAAGAGAGCAATTGAATCGCAGACCCTCTTATCGGTTAAATTTTTATTCAAAAATACAATTAGAAACACTTGTTTTATGACCTAAACCTAACAGAATTTGTTTCGCATTGTTCTCTTTACATTTAAGTCAATATGTTTAGTCGGTTGTTTATTACATACTATCTCCATATTTTTGTTTGGGTTACTAAGTTTCTAGGCCAGGTTTTTTGTCTGTATCATGCATATTTCAAGGCCGAAAATTTTGTTAATTTAAAACAATTTTATAAAGAAATTTTTAAGTGATGTTTAATTTAAATGAGAAAAATGAATTAATTTAATATTTTATTTAAGAATGATTCTCAAAGACTTGGAAACTGTTGGCGATAAACCATTAAAAAAGGAAATGGATGAACCGTCTTTATCTGCTGAACTGCTTAATGATGATGGTGGTCAAGTTCAACAACAAATTTGTTTGTTTACTATCTTTGTTATTGAATCTATCTAAAGTTTTTTCCTTAACTTTCAAAGCATTTTCCTAAAAATTTAAATGGGATTTTCTAAACCTTTGTCATTTAAAATGAAAATCTAGTTCATTATATATTCATAAATTCAGCTAGTCAATCACCGGATGAGAGTTCAACAACTTCAAACTTTCTCTCATCGGATAATGGAGTTGCTCATTTAATCAGGAATTTCCCGCCACCAAATAATACTGGACTCAATAATGCCCCTCCGCCACCTCCGCTTGCTCCAACAGCACGTAATAAATAAAATTTAACGGGAATTATGCTGTATATACATATAATAGTATATAACAAGCTACATTTATAAAATAGAGGTTTAGGGATCCGAGCAATTAATTTAATGTCCAAGTTTGACCTAAAGATAAATATTTTTAACTAAACTACAATTGATTTTTAACTTCTTATTGTTTCTAAAATTTTAGCCCTTTGCGTTGGAGTATCCTCTGCTGCTTCAATCAGTTCAACTCCAAATCCTATAGGAGCTCAAGCGCTTCATCTCTCCTCCCCTACTCAAGCACATCTCTCATTAGGACAGTTAAACTTAATTGCTCCACAACAACATTCTAATGTTTCCCAGAGAATCCAGAGTACAGTAGCGCCAACTGTTGAAATCCCTTCACAGCCTCAACCTCAAATGCGAGCTGGACAACAACCCCTAGTTAGTTCAGGAGAGTATTTGAATTTATTTATCATATGCTAAATCTGAAATTTTTTCATTAACTCAGTTGCAGATTAATCCGTTTTGAATTATTTTACTTTAAAATTTTTTACTCTTTATTTTAACACCTGTATGTCTACTTTATTTAATTTTTATCTCCCAAACTTATTTAATATTTTAAATTATTAATTAAAATTAATTCAATTTATTTAATTTTGGATAGTAATACCACATTTTTCAGCTTAATGCAGTAAACAACCTTGATATGCTGGGCTTGAAGACAGGTGCCGTACCTGAATCAATTTCCACGGCATTCTCTCAGAATGGTTAAAAATTTACTCAATACTTATAATAACTATAAATATTTTTCTTTTTTATAGATTGGCAGAACAACCTTTTAACAACCTATAATAGACAGCAGCATCAATCGGTTGCACCAAATCATTTGTTGCAACAGCAGCAAACTCCACCCTCAAATTCTTCTACTTCAGCTATTACTTTAACTGGCATTAATAGTAGTAATAATGCCTCTGTTTCTGGTGGAGGGACCACTCAGCATGTTGGACCGCCTCAAAATCATGGAGGTTTAGGTCGGGATTTTTTAGTTATCTTTATTTTAAATTTTCTTTAGGCACAAGGCAAGGATCAGCTTCTCTTACTTCATTGTAAGTTATATTAACTATAAAAATTAAATGCGATGCGCTTTCATTCAAATTAGCATCACGCACAGGTCGGATAATGATGAAACGAACCGAAAAAGGCAGGTCCGTCTACTAAAAAACAGGTAAAATGTTTAACTCGATTGATAGCTAACTAGATATGACTAAGCTTTATGTTATTAAATGTTTGTGTTTTTAATTTTTTGAAGAAAAATTTATACTAGTTATCTAGTTATTTACGAAATTATATGTTTTAGAGAAGCTGCAAAAGAATGTCGTCGAAAGAAAAAGGAATATGTGAAATGCCTTGAGAATAGGGTTTATTATTTTGTTTTCACAATCTAATAAAATTTTCTTTAAGGTGGCAGTACTCGAAAATCAAAATAAGGTACGTGTCACTAAAATATATTTTTTAAAGAACTTTTAAATATCTTTGTTCTGTCTGGTTAGTTAAAATTGATTTATTGTCTAAATTATCCTTTCCATAATCTACTAAATAGAGTTAACAAAACTTTTGGCTGTACTTTAGCCGGTGGCCCACTCAGAAACGGGTCAAATTATATACCATTCGATTCGTCTCGGCGAGCTGAGTCGAATGGTACCACTCTTTTTTTGCGGAAATTCCTACGAGCCGAGATATAGGTCCTTGAAAACCGAAAAACCAAAGGGGGGACCAAGCACTTTTTTGGAGCGAAAAATTCAAATATGCAAATAATATCTCATTCGAAAGAGCTCGTCGAGCTGAGTCGAATGACACCAAAATCAACGAAATCCGAATTGATTTGACAAAGTTATGATTTTTTATTTTAGCTCCTTACCTATGGCATCTGTGGAGATTTTTGCTGCTACGGAGGCCCCAAATACGTCCAGAGCAAGGGAGATAGGAATAGGTTTATGTTACGAGCACAGACCCAGCGCCCGTAGACTCCCCGCGAGGCGCGTGCCGCAAAACTCCGCGCGAAGCGCGGAGTTTTGCACAAGCGCCTCGCCGACGCCCCATAGGTTTATGTTGTTTGTTTTTTTGTTGTAACTTTGTCTAATCTTGTTCAATCACGGTGATTTTGGTGTCATTCGACTCAGCTCGTCGAGCTCTTTCGAATGAGCTATTATTTGCATATTTGAATTTTTCGCTCCAAAAAAGTGCTTGGTCCCCCCTATGGTTTTTCGGTTTTCAAGGACCTATATCTCGGCTCGTAGGAATTTCCGCAAAAAAAGAGTGGTACCATTCGACTCAGCTCGCCGAGACGAATCGAATGGTATATAATTTGACCTGTTTCTGAGTGGGCCACCGGCTAAAGTATATCCAAACTTTTTTCAGGCATTGATTGAAGAGCTGAAAACTTTAAAAGGTATTAAAATATTTTATGCGGCTCTGAGACTTTTGCGCCGCAGTCTTTTTCTCGCCAGAGCATGAAAATTCAGGACATGAGTTTTAGATTTTTAGAGCCGTATCCGATAATTCTTGATTTCCGATAATTATTGATTTTTAGAAGGCTTTAAAAATATAAATCCTCCTATTTATACTAGTTGGTGCCGCATCCGAAAATTTTTTGAGGGTTAGATGGCCATGAAGCCCGATACTTCAATTTTCTGCGCCGCAGGCGAAAATTTTTGAAAATTAATGAATAAATTAGGATTTTTACAGTGTGTGTTCGCCTGCGGCGCTAAAAATATTAATTTTTAGCATCTTAAAAAATTTTGGTACTTTTCGGTTTTGCCACACCCCACCCATATATTCGCAGGATATTATTTCTTTTTTCACTAGTTTTTACATAAAGGTCAGTCTTCTTTCTTCCTCAATTTCACTCAATTTTCCCTGTGGCATGATCAAAGAGACATTAACAAAGTAAAGATTAATTTTCTTTCCATTGTAAAATTAAGGAAGAAGGAAGACAGACCTTTCTGTAAAAAATAAGGAAAAATTGAAATAATATCCTGCGAATATATGGGAGGGGTGTGGCAAAACCGAAAAGTACCTTCCAATTTTTAAAAAATCTAGAATTTTCTATTTTCAGAGCTCTATTGTAGAAAGGAGAAAGGAGGGGAAATGCAATAGTTTAAAAGTTATTGTTTTCTTCAGCAGCATTATAACTAATTACACACAATTTCAAGCAGTCATTCAATACATTAATCTTCTAATCAACTCAAAACTCATTCAAAAATAACACTAAATTTCTTCATTTAATTAGTTATTATTTATGTACATATATAGAAAATATTTCTTTAGTTTTTATGTTTGATAGATATAGCTTTTCTTACTGAGTTAAAGTTGTGGAAATGAATTATTTGGGTATAAATTATGCAATGATTTTATGAATTTATCATTGCCAGATGTTTTTAGTTCCACCGGAAGGGAAAGTTCCGGTCCGTGAACCGGAACTCAAATTGGATTCGGTTCCGGCTCCGGTTTTAAGTTTATTGGGCAGGTTTTAAGTTTATTGGCAAGCTTTAAGGATTTTGCCCTTATTGGCAAAATATGGGTTTGAGCCTTATTGGCAAAATATGGGTTGGCAAGATATGTATTGGCAAGATATGCATTTTTGCCCCTATTGGCAAGATAGGGAATTTTCCCTTTATTGGCAAGTTGGGTTTTTAGCCCTCTTGGCAAGTCATGAAATTGGCAAGATATGCGAGCACGGAAAATCTAGTTTATATTGTTTTCTACAAGACAGAGTGTATTGATTTTTTGTATTTTCTCAGAGTAACGATTTTTTACTTGTTACATATTTTCATTTCTTTTGCTTATTTTTTATTTTTGATTCCTTTCTTATTGCTTCCACTCTACTTCCCCATGGCAGATTCGTGAACAGTCTTCAAGGCAATCCTGTTTCGTATCCTAATTCGGTCCTGTTTTTTAATCCTGTTACGGATCCTATAATCCTAAGTTCAATGGTTTTTGTCAAGAACGAAATTCGTTCTTTGAGTTAACGAGTTTTCCTTTTCAAAAGACCGAAATAAATTGTCATCAATTTTTCTGGTATTAGCTTAAAATTTTTTAATTTTCTGTCGAATATTCGCGAATATAATGAAATTTTACGCCGTAAGCTATGAGCCGAATTTTTATATTTTTGCTTTTACTTTTCATCGTATTTATTAGACACTGGTCTGATTCTTAAAAGATTTAAGATAATTTTTTTTTTGGGTGTCAAAGGATAAAATTGTCGTTTACGCGTCACCCTTTTCCTCCTCATAATTTTTTTCTAAAATGCAGACTCCCTTCTTCAGTTCCATTCTGCTTCCCTATGGCATATTCATGAACAGTCGTCAATAAAAAATTTGAGGACGAAAGCCCGACCAGTATTGACGTGTTAAGCAAAAAACTTAGGAAAAAGGCCGGTAATTTTGAACTTCGTACCCCCCCCCCCTCTCTCTTTTCTGTCTCAAAGTGTTAAAAATGGTCAGTCTGAACAAGAATTGTAGAACACATCAGGCCGAGTCGATGGACACCAAAATCAACAAAATTCGACTTGATTTTACCGAGATACAGACCCCTGAAAATTGAAAAACCACAGGGGTGATTTCTTGGAACAAAAAAAGTTTATGCAAATGATAGCTCATTCGAAAGAGCTCGGCGAGCTGAGTCGAATGACACCAAAATCAACGTGATTGGACATGATTTGACAAAGTTATGACATTATTTAAACCTACCGGAGTCTGCAACTTTATGTCATAACTTTGTCAAATCATGTCCAATCACGTTGATTTTGGTGTCATTCGATTCAGCTCGCCGAGCTCCTTCGAATGAGCTATCACTTGTACAAACTCTCGACCATATGGTTTTTCGCCCCTGTGGTTTTTCAATTTTCAGGGGTCTGTATCTCGGTAAAATCAAGTCGGATTTTGTTGATTTTGGTGTCCATCGACTCGGCCTGATGTGTTCTACAATTCTTGTTCAGACTGACCATTTTTAACACTTTGAGACAGAAAAGAGAGAGGGGGGGTACGAAGTTCAAAATTACCAAAAGGCCGTAAACGACAAATTTACCTGCCAAAGCCTTAATATTTCTCGTTTTTTATTTTAGAAATTTATTATTTATTTATCGAAAAATAAACTATTATTGTATGACTGAAGACAAACAACTTTTCCTATTTGGACATACGCTTCCGGGGAACGAGAATCTTCTGCTTGAAAGGTTAATTTTGTTTTTACTCATCTTATTTCGAAATTTTCAGGATTAAAGAATGCGCAGAAAAACGAAATAAAGGCTATTGCTCTCTTCGCCTGGATGTACAGTGCTTCGAAAAATTACAGCTGAAGATGTTCTGCAAGTTACTGCTGGGCATAATTATGTTGCCTTCCTTCTCAAGGTTTTAGTTCGGGGTAGGGTGTGGGTCGGGTCTTCGGTTAGGTTCCGGGTATCCGAAATTCAAGGTCGGTTCGAATCCGGATTTCTTCGGTTCGGTTACGGATTTCAGATGATTTTCTAAGTGCTAATAACCTAAATAGTATCTCCATATCTATTTATACATTTTTAGGATCATTGAGTCGCTCGTCTTCGTTATGAGATTGTTGCCAACACTATTGAATCTACCGCTCCGACAGACAATAGTATTTTTTAATCTTTCAATTTTTAAAACGATTTTTTGTTTGAGATGAATCCGGCCCTGGTTCATCAACAGCTCCAGCTACCACCACTGCTGGTTCCTCTGATCCAGCGTCAGCTTCAGCAAATGCTGCTGCTAACGCCGCAAATCGGACAGCCAAAATTAGGGTTTATTTCCTTGCTTTTTTTCTGAAATTTTAAGTTTATTTGTAGCGAATTATGATGACACGCCCAGGGACTCGTTCTGGCGGATTTTGTCGCACTGGAGTTGTGATTGATAGAAACCGTTCTCGACCAATGATTCCTGCCTCTTCAGTTCCAGAAGATTTAATCGTGCAATGCCAGGTTTCTATCTTTTTTCTTGGCTTTATTAAAGTCTTTTTAGGTTGTCCTACAAGGCAAATCTCGTGATGTGATTGTCCGTGAATTACAACGCACTAATTTAAATGTCAACGAGGCAGTGAACAATTTACTTTCTCGCGATGATGATGAAATGGATGATTTGGATGACACAAGTGAGGCTTATCTTCACGAAGAGTTGCTGTCGCTGCTCGATGCTGGTCTTCGTTCCGATGGAAGTGGTGCCGCAGCAGCCGCTTTACTCGATAGCGACAGCATTTATTCTGCTGGAGATGGCTACGAATACTTGATTTCGCGTGATTTGGCTAGACGCAAGGGGGAAGGTTTAAATTAAGAAAATTTTTTTATTTTTAACATTTCAATTCAAAAGACAAAAAAGACAAAAACAAAGAAAATGCGGACAGTTCCTCGACAATCCAGGAACATTTCTTTCTTGGTGAGCGCTATGCTTAGGGATGGGGTGAAGTAATTATGGATGAAAATGTTTGGGGTCGTAGTAACAACAATACTGTGTTTGGCAGTGGAACATCTGCTACCCAGAGGTAAGACTTTGACGAGACAAATTAATATAATTCAGTTTTTTCAGACCGAATGATCCTCGTTCAACTGTCCTTCGTTCCACTACGGCCAATTCAACAACACCTTCAATTTCTGCCAATGATTCTGTGACTTTGGGGGGTTCTGGTGCTACATCCTTACCTTTAGCTGCTCAATCAGTTGTCACTGCTGATAACACTGTTGTAGCAAATTTGGGGGATAATAGTGACTTTTCTACGAGTAATACAAGTACACAATTATCTGCTTGTTTTTCGGTTTGTTTTCTCTTTTAATCTTTTCTTTTTAATCTTTTCCTGATTTTCTTACTTTTTTTAGACTGTTGTCAAATTGATTGACGAATTACTCTTGCAATTATTTTTTTATGAAAATTGGAAACAACAAGGCAATAAGTCAAAAGGAGTCACCAATATACTTGAGTTGGATCCAAAGATTTTTGGCGTTTTTCAGGTTTGTCTTTTTTACTGTTTGAATATTTCATATATTTTTTTAAATGTAGGATGCTTTTGACGAATGTTTAGATCCCACATGGAATTGGTTCTTTTCAATTATGGATAAGTTAGTTTTCTCTTCTTTTTTTTTTTAAATATTTCTCTTTTTTTTAAAGAACGGAAGTGCAACTACGCTACTCAAATGCTTTAATGAACTCGTCAGTGGGTCGTCTTCTAAACTTAACTCAAGTTGATGTCTCTGATCAAACTGATGAACGACGTGATGACCAACAATGAACATTAGCAGCAGCCGCACAACGAAATCGAGCAGCTGAACAGAAGAAGCCTTTAACTAAACGTGTTACAATGGGAGCAAAACGTGGCGGTGATGGAAATGGTGCAACTGGAGATTCTGATAGTCAAAATGCTGCTCGGGCAGAAAATATTTCTTATTTTCTTTCGCTTTTGAGAAGCTTTTCGGCAGAAAATGGTTTTTATTTTTTAAATAAATTTTACTTTTCTAATTTCTTTTTAGGCGATGATTTGCCTGTGCTTGAACTTAATGCACTAAGAGATTTGGCTTTCATCATTGAATCCTACCTTTTTCATATTTGCTTTATCGACCAACTGAAGCAGGCCAAGGCTGTTGTCCCACCATTCAAGATTAGTCGAGCAACAAGAGGAAATTCTGAAATACGACAACACGAGGATGAAGAGCAAAAGAAGAGTAAACTTCGTCGTTTTTTCAAACGCTCCAATTCAATTTCTTATTCAACACTGAGGTTTTTTTTTGTTTATTCTATTTATATTATCTTCATTTTTAGTGATGCTGTTAAACATCATGCGTTCACATATACGGCAGCTGATGTGTTGCCACTTTCAGTTCGTCCTTATTTACTCAATTCTGAAGCGGAACGTGATGTATTGTTCGCTCTTCCTCCATCTTATCGTACAAGATCTGTGCATCGGGTTTCTTTTTAACTTCTATTTTTGTTTTATTTCCTTTTTCGTTTTTAGCGTATTGCATTGGAGCATGGTGTTAAATTCCCTGCTCATCATAGCTTTTCTCTGCCTCCATTGTCTTATGCTGATTTACAAAATCGTCTTTTCGGTGATGATGGCTCTCAACAAATCGAGTCGTCCTCCACTCACGAGGCTACTAATTCTGATGCTATGGAAATATGTACGGCCACAAATGATGGTGATTCGAAAAAACTGAGCCCTCCTGTTTTCAATGCATTTCAAAAATCTATCGGACGATGGAATCGAACAATTTCATTCGTTGCGAAGGTATTTTTTTATTTGATATCAAATCTTAAAATTTTTTTTTAGAATTTCCATGACGATATCACTAAATGGTTTGGTGGTGATTCTTCTCATTCTGTTCTTATTCATAAAACTGGAGGTTTTTTTTTTAATTTTTAGACACCTAAATCAATTCCCTATATTTAAGTGTGTTCCTTCAATGTCCGTTGTTCTCAATTTCGAAAGCAGATGGATCGACTCAAAAGTTCCCAAACCAAAGATTTAGTTTTTAGTGTATGTTTTGATTTTTGGGGGATTTTATTAATTAATAAATTTCAGCAAGTTCCACGTGAAAAGTATGTTCTTCTCCAACAAACCTTCCGACAGCTAAATCACCACTATGTTCGTCGAACTAGTGGGGATAGTGGCACTTCTTCATCCACAGCAACCCCAAGCCAAATTACAAATGCAAGAGCAAGTTCTTCAAGTGGCCCTGGAAGGACACTGCCCCTTGCTTCACATAAGGTTAATTTTTCTTTTTTATTTTATAATTTCAATTCTTAAGGTAAAAGTAACTTTCCGAGATGAACCTGGAGAAGGTACTGGAGTTGCGCGTCATTTTTATGCCGCTGTTGCAGAGGTTGATTTTAGTGTTTTTTAAAATTTTTTAATCTTATCATTAAGGCCCTAACAACTGTCAAACACTTGCCTGCGCTTGATAATGTTAATGAAGATGGAACGAATAAATAAGAGACTAAAACTCCTGGGAAGGCAGCTTCTATTGGTCCTGCAACGCCAAATATGCCTAAAGCTGACGATTCTGTTGCTGCTAGCGGTATATAATTTAATAATGTTTTTATGATATAACTTGTTTCCTTTAAATTTTTAGGTCGAACTCTTCGAAGTAGCACTACCAGTGCCACCAGTACATCATCTGCTGGTAATGAAACTGCATTAATGCCGGCTCCTTCAACTCCTGCACTCAGCACAAGTTCACAACACACTCCTCGTACATATAATCTGATGGCTCTGAAACATCAACAGCTACACGAAGACAAAATTTTATTGCGATGTGTTCTAAATGAGATTTGGACTGCAACAATTTGGTGATGAATTACAAAGATGAGAGAAGCTAAAAATGTGGCAAAGATGCTTCCGCCACATTTAAAGGTCTTAAAGATATTTGATTGATATTATTTTTGTTATTTTATGTGCTTTTCCGTTTGCGTAGATTTTTTTGTTTTATTTTTTTCGCACAAAATGTTATCAAAACAGAAGAATTCTTAGATGCAAAAACGGAAAAGCACAATCAACCACTTGTAAAAAAAGGATTTTTGCGGATTCGTTTAGAAGAAAGCAAAAAGGCCTTTTCTTTACAAGTGGTATTTTTTATCACATAATTTTTTTGTTTGTTAAAAATGGGTTTGGGGTCCCCCCTCTCTAGACCCCGGGTTTACCCAATACTCAACTCCTCCAAGCTCAGAGAGCTTCAGACACTCCTAAACTCCAAAAGTGATCCAACTTGACGACTTTTTCTAAAAATTCTTTTTCTATAATGAACAACCTAGATGGATTCCAAAGTTACTTTTAATACCAACCCTATCGAATTGTCAAAAACTCAACTAGGTTCAGGCTTTCATACCTCCGAGTTATATCCAAAGGCACGGGTTGTGATTCAATAGGTGTAGACAGTAGGGCACTTAGACCTTAGATTTGATTAGAACCCCCCCCCCCCCCCTTCCTGCACTTCATCGGCCCGTCTACTACTTCAATGGCTCCTCTCATCCGTCTACAACTTCAACTGCTCCTGCCAGCCTTCTACAACTTCAATGGCTCCTTCTGGCCGTCTACAACTTCTCTCACACCGACTCTAATGGCCACCCGGCCCCGATACGGTACTCTAATGTCTTCCCGGGTCCAACAAGGTACTCTACTGTCTGCATCTATTTTATAAGACCCCTGTCTTACACCAATCCCAAGTCTGACCCAAATGTCACTCCCCAAAATGCCCCGGACAAAACGTCACTTCCAAAAATGCCCCGGACAAAACGTCACTCCCCAAATTGCCCCGGACAAAACGTCACTCCCCTAAATGCCCCGGACAAAACGTCACTCCCCAAAATGCCCCACAGACAAAATATCACTCCCCAATTTGCCCCGAAAATAACCCGCACTGAAAATCCCGCACTGAACTGACCGACCCCCCTTTTTCAAGAAATCCTCTCCATAGGTTCAGGCTTTCATACCTCCGAGCTATATCCAAAGGCAGGGGTTGTTATTCAATAGGTGTAGACAGTAGGGCACTTAGACCTTAGATTTGATTAGAACCCCCCCCCCTTCCTGCACTTCATCGGCCCGTCTACTACTTCAATGGCTCCTCTCATCCGTCTACAACTTCAACTGCTCCTGCCAGCCTTCTACAACTTCAATGGCTCCTTCTGGCCGTCTACAACTTCTCTCACACCGACTCTAATGGCCACCCGGCCCCGATACGGTACTCTAATGTCTTCCCGGGTCCAACAAGGTACTCTACTGTCTGCATCTATTTTATAAGACCCCTGTCTTACACCAATCCCAAGTCTGACCCAAATGTCACTCCCCAAAATGCCCCGGACAAAACGTCACTTCCAAAAATGCCCCGGACAAAACGTCACTCCCCAAATTGCCCCGGACAAAACGTCACTCCCCTAAATGCCCCGGACAAAACGTCACTCCCCAAAATGCCCCACAGACAAAATATCACTCCCCAATTTGCCCCGAAAATAACCCGCACTGAAAATCCCGCACTGAACTGACCGACCCCCCTTTTTCAAGAAATCCTCTCCATAGGTTCAGGCTTTCATACCTCCGAGCTATATCCAAAGGCAGGGGTTGTTATTCAATAGGTGTAGACAGTAGGGCACTTAGACCTTAGATTTGATTAGAACCCCCCCCCCCCCCCCCTTCCTGCACTTCATCGGCCCGTCTACTACTTCAATGGCTCCTCTCATCCGTCTACAACTTCAACTGCTCCTGCCAGCCTTCTACAACTTCAATGGCTCCTTCTGGCCGTCTACAACTTCTCTCACACCGACTCTAATGGCCACCCGGCCCCGATACGGTACTCTAATGTCTTCCCGGGTCCAACAAGGTACTCTACTGTCTGCATCTATTTTATAAGACCCCTGTCTTACACCAATCCCAAGTCTGACCCAAATGTCACTCCCCAAAATGCCCCGGACAAAACGTCACTTCCAAAAATGCCCCGGACAAAACGTCACTCCCCAAATTGCCCCGGACAAAACGTCACTCCCCTAAATGCCCCGGACAAAACGTCACTCCCCAAAATGCCCCACAGACAAAATATCACTCCCCAATTTGCCCCGAAAATAACCCGCACTGAAAATCCCGCACTGAACTGACCGACCCCCCTTTTTCAAGAAATCCTCTCCATAGGTTCAGGCTTTCATACCTCCGAGCTATATCCAAAGGCAGGGGTTGTTATTCAATAGGTGTAGACAGTAGGGCACTTAGACCTTAGATTTGATTAGAACCCCCCCCCCCTTCCTGCACTTCATCGGCCCGTCTACTACTTCAATGGCTCCTCTCATCCGTCTACAACTTCAACTGCTCCTGCCAGCCTTCTACAACTTCAATGGCTCCTTCTGGCCGTCTACAACTTCTCTCACACCGACTCTAATGGCCACCCGGCCCCGATACGGTACTCTAATGTCTTCCCGGGTCCAACAAGGTACTCTACTGTCTGCATCTATTTTATAAGACCCCTGTCTTACACCAATCCCAAGTCTGACCCAAATGTCACTCCCCAAAATGCCCCGGACAAAACGTCACTTCCAAAAATGCCCCGGACAAAACGTCACTCCCCAAATTGCCCCGGACAAAACGTCACTCCCCTAAATGCCCCGGACAAAACGTCACTCCCCAAAATGCCCCACAGACAAAATATCACTCCCCAATTTGCCCCGAAAATAACCCGCACTGAAAATCCCGCACTGAACTGACCGACCCCCCTTTTTCAAGAAATCCTCTCCATAGGTTCAGGCTTTCATACCTCCGAGCTATATCCAAAGGCAGGGGTTGTTATTCAATAGGTGTAGACAGTAGGGCACTTAGACCTTAGATTTGATTAGAACCCCCCCCCCCCTTCCTGCACTTCATCGGCCCGTCTACTACTTCAATGGCTCCTCTCATCCGTCTACAACTTCAACTGCTCCTGCCAGCCTTCTACAACTTCAATGGCTCCTTCTGGCCGTCTACAACTTCTCTCACACCGACTCTAATGGCCACCCGGCCCCGATACGGTACTCTAATGTCTTCCCGGGTCCAACAAGGTACTCTACTGTCTGCATCTATTTTATAAGACCCCTGTCTTACACCAATCCCAAGTCTGACCCAAATGTCACTCCCCAAAATGCCCCGGACAAAACGTCACTTCCAAAAATGCCCCGGACAAAACGTCACTCCCCAAATTGCCCCGGACAAAACGTCACTCCCCTAAATGCCCCGGACAAACGTCACTCCCCAAAATGCCCCACAGACAAAATATCACTCCCCAATTTGCCCCGAAAATAACCCGCACTGAAAATCCCGCACTGAACTGACCGACCCCCCTTTTTCAAGAAATCCTCTCCATAGGTTCAGGCTTTCATACCTCCGAGCTATATCCAAAGGCAGGGGTTGTTATTCAATAGGTGTAGACAGTAGGGCACTTAGACCTTAGATTTGATTAGAACCCCCCCCCCCCCTTCCTGCACTTCATCGGCCCGTCTACTACTTCAATGGCTCCTCTCATCCGTCTACAACTTCAACTGCTCCTGCCAGCCTTCTACAACTTCAATGGCTCCTTCTGGCCGTCTACAACTTCTCTCACACCGACTCTAATGGCCACCCGGCCCCGATACGGTACTCTAATGTCTTCCCGGTCCAACAAGGTACTCTACTGTCTGCATCTATTTTATAAGACCCCTGTCTTACACCAATCCCAAGTCTGACCCAAATGTCACTCCCCAAAATGCCCCGGACAAAACGTCACTTCCAAAAATGCCCCGGACAAAACGTCACTCCCCAAATTGCCCCGGACAAAACGTCACTCCCCTAAATGCCCCGGACAAAACGTCACTCCCCAAAATGCCCCACAGACAAAATATCACTCCCCAATTTGCCCCGAAAATAACCCGCACTGAAAATCCCGCACTGAACTGACCGACCCCCCTTTTTCAAGAAATCCTCTCCATAGGTTCAGGCTTTCATACCTCCGAGCTATATCCAAAGGCAGGGGTTGTTATTCAATAGGTGTAGACAGTAGGGCACTTAGACCTTAGATTTGATTAGAACCCCCCCCCCTTCCTGCACTTCATCGGCCCGTCTACTACTTCAATGGCTCCTCTCATCCGTCTACAACTTCAACTGCTCCTGCCAGCCTTCTACAACTTCAATGGCTCCTTCTGGCCGTCTACAACTTCTCTCACACCGACTCTAATGGCCACCCGGCCCCGATACGGTACTCTAATGTCTTCCCGGGTCCAACAAGGTACTCTACTGTCTGCATCTATTTTATAAGACCCCTGTCTTACACCAATCCCAAGTCTGACCCAAATGTCACTCCCCAAAATGCCCCGGACAAAACGTCACTTCCAAAAATGCCCCGGACAAAACGTCACTCCCCAAATTGCCCCGGACAAAACGTCACTCCCCTAAATGCCCCGGACAAAACGTCACTCCCCAAAATGCCCCACAGACAAAATATCACTCCCCAATTTGCCCCGAAAATAACCCGCACTGAAAATCCCGCACTGAACTGACCGACCCCCCTTTTTCAAGAAATCCTCTCCATAGGTTCAGGCTTTCATACCTCCGAGCTATATCCAAAGGCAGGGGTTGTTATTCAATAGGTGTAGACAGTAGGGCACTTAGACCTTAGATTTGATTAGAACCCCCCCCCCTTCCTGCACTTCATCGGCCCGTCTACTACTTCAATGGCTCCTCTCATCCGTCTACAACTTCAACTGCTCCTGCCAGCCTTCTACAACTTCAATGGCTCCTTCTGGCCGTCTACAACTTCTCTCACACCGACTCTAATGGCCACCCGGCCCCGATACGGTACTCTAATGTCTTCCCGGGTCCAACAAGGTACTCTACTGTCTGCATCTATTTTATAAGACCCCTGTCTTACACCAATCCCAAGTCTGACCCAAATGTCACTCCCCAAAATGCCCCGGACAAAACGTCACTTCCAAAAATGCCCCGGACAAAACGTCACTCCCCAAATTGACCCCGACAAAACGTCACTCCCCTAAATGCCCCGGACAAAACGTCACTCCCCAAAATGCCCCACAGACAAAATATCACTCCCCAATTTGCCCCGAAAATAACCCGCACTGAAAATCCCGCACTGAACTGACCGACCCCCCTTTTTCAAGAAATCCTCTCCATAGGTTCAGGCTTTCATACCTCCGAGCTATATCCAAAGGCAGGGGTTGTTATTCAATAGGTGTAGACAGTAGGGCACTTAGACCTTAGATTTGATTAGAACCCCCCCCCCTTCCTGCACTTCATCGGCCCGTCTACTACTTCAATGGCTCCTCTCATCCGTCTACAACTTCAACTGCTCCTGCCAGCCTTCTACAACTTCAATGGCTCCTTCTGGCCGTCTACAACTTCTCTCACACCGACTCTAATGGCCACCCGGCCCCGATACGGTACTCTAATGTCTTCCCGGGTCCAACAAGGTACTCTACTGTCTGCATCTATTTTATAAGACCCCTGTCTTACACCAATCCCAAGTCTGACCCAAATGTCACTCCCCAAAATGCCCCGGACAAAACGTCACTTCCAAAAATGCCCCGGACAAAACGTCACTCCCCAAATTGCCCCGGACAAAACGTCACTCCCCTAAATGCCCCGGACAAAACGTCACTCCCCAAAATGCCCCACAGACAAAATATCACTCCCCAATTTGCCCCGAAAATAACCCGCACTGAAAATCCCGCACTGAACTGACCGACCCCCCTTTTTCAAGAAATCCTCTCCATAGGTTCAGGCTTTCATACCTCCGAGCTATATCCAAAGGCAGGGGTTGTTATTCAATAGGTGTAGACAGTAGGGCACTTAGACCTTAGATTTGATTAGAACCCCCCCCCCCCCCTTCCTGCACTTCATCGGCCCGTCTACTACTTCAATGGCTCCTCTCATCCGTCTACAACTTCAACTGCTCCTGCCAGCCTTCTACAACTTCAATGGCTCCTTCTGGCCGTCTACAACTTCTCTCACACCGACTCTAATGGCCACCCGGCCCCGATACGGTACTCTAATGTCTTCCCGGGTCCAACAAGGTACTCTACTGTCTGCATCTATTTTATAAGACCCCTGTCTTACACCAATCCCAAGTCTGACCCAAATGTCACTCCCCAAAATGCCCCGGACAAAACGTCACTTCCAAAAATGCCCCGGACAAAACGTCACTCCCCAAATTGCCCCGGACAAAACGTCACTCCCCTAAATGCCCCGGACAAAACGTCACTCCCCAAAATGCCCCACAGACAAAATATCACTCCCCAATTTGCCCCGAAAATAACCCGCACTGAAAATCCCGCACTGAACTGACCGACCCCCCTTTTTCAAGAAATCCTCTCCATAGGTTCAGGCTTTCATACCTCCGAGCTATATCCAAAGGCAGGGGTTGTTATTCAATAGGTGTAGACAGTAGGGCACTTAGACCTTAGATTTGATTAGAACCCCCCCCCCCCCTTCCTGCACTTCATCGGCCCGTCTACTACTTCAATGGCTCCTCTCATCCGTCTACAACTTCAACTGCTCCTGCCAGCCTTCTACAACTTCAATGGCTCCTTCTGGCCGTCTACAACTTCTCTCACACCGACTCTAATGGCCACCCGGCCCCGATACGGTACTCTAATGTCTTCCCGGGTCCAACAAGGTACTCTACTGTCTGCATCTATTTTATAAGACCCCTGTCTTACACCAATCCCAAGTCTGACCCAAATGTCACTCCCCAAAATGCCCCGGACAAAACGTCACTCCCCAAATTGCCCCGGACAAAACGTCACTCCCCAAATTGCCCCGGACAAAACGTCACTCCCCTAAATGCCCCGGACAAAACGTCACTCCCCAAAATGCCCCACAGACAAAATATCACTCCCCAATTTGCCCCGAAAATAACCCGCACTGAAAATCCCGCACTGAACTGACCGACCCCCCTTTTTCAAGAAATCCTCTCCATAGGTTCAGGCTTTCATACCTCCGAGCTATATCCAAAGGCAGGGGTTGTTATTCAATAGGTGTAGACAGTAGGGCACTTAGACCTTAGATTTGATTAGAACCCCCCCCCCTTCCTGCACTTCATCGGCCCGTCTACTACTTCAATGGCTCCTCTCATCCGTCTACAACTTCAACTGCTCCTGCCAGCCTTCTACAACTTCAATGGCTCCTTCTGGCCGTCTACAACTTCTCTCACACCGACTCTAATGGCCACCCGGCCCCGATACGGTACTCTAATGTCTTCCCGGGTCCAACAAGGTACTCTACTGTCTGCATCTATTTTATAAGACCCCTGTCTTACACCAATCCCAAGTCTGACCCAAATGTCACTCCCCAAAATGCCCCGGACAAAACGTCACTTCCAAAAATGCCCCGGACAAAACGTCACTCCCCAAATTGCCCCGGACAAAACGTCACTCCCCTAAATGCCCCGGACAAAACGTCACTCCCCAAAATGCCCCACAGACAAAATATCACTCCCCAATTTGCCCCGAAAATAACCCGCACTGAAAATCCCGCACTGAACTGACCGACCCCCCTTTTTCAAGAAATCCTCTCCATAGGTTCAGGCTTTCATACCTCCGAGCTATATCCAAAGGCAGGGGTTGTTATTCAATAGGTGTAGACAGTAGGGCACTTAGACCTTAGATTTGATTAGAACCCCCCCCCCTTCCTGCACTTCATCGGCCCGTCTACTACTTCAATGGCTCCTCTCATCCGTCTACAACTTCAACTGCTCCTGCCAGCCTTCTACAACTTCAATGGCTCCTTCTGGCCGTCTACAACTTCTCTCACACACCGACTCTAATGGCCACCCGGCCCCGATACGGTACTCTAATGTCTTCCCGGGTCCAACAAGGTACTCTACTGTCTGCATCTATTTTATAAGACCCCTGTCTTACACCAATCCCAAGTCTGACCCAAATGTCACTCCCCAAAATGCCCCGGACAAAACGTCACTTCCAAAAATGCCCCGGACAAAACGTCACTCCCCAAATTGCCCCGGACAAAACGTCACTCCCCTAAATGCCCCGGACAAAACGTCACTCCCCAAAATGCCCCACAGACAAAATATCACTCCCCAATTTGCCCCGAAAATAACCCGCACTGAAAATCCCGCACTGAACTGACCGACCCCCCTTTTTCAAGAAATCCTCTCCATAGGTTCAGGCTTTCATACCTCCGAGCTATATCCAAAGGCAGGGGTTGTTATTCAATAGGTGTAGACAGTAGGGCACTTAGACCTTAGATTTGATTAGAACCCCCCCCCCCCCTTCCTGCACTTCATCGGCCCGTCTACTACTTCAATGGCTCCTCTCATCCGTCTACAACTTCAACTGCTCCTGCCAGCCTTCTACAACTTCAATGGCTCCTTCTGGCCGTCTACAACTTCTCTCACACCGACTCTAATGGCCACCCGGCCCCGATACGGTACTCTAATGTCTTCCCGGGTCCAACAAGGTACTCTACTGTCTGCATCTATTTTATAAGACCCCTGTCTTACACCAATCCCAAGTCTGACCCAAATGTCACTCCCCAAAATGCCCCGGACAAAACGTCACTTCCAAAAATGCCCCGGACAAAACGTCACTCCCCAAATTGCCCCGGACAAAACGTCACTCCCCTAAATGCCCCGGACAAAACGTCACTCCCCAAAATGCCCCACAGACAAAATATCACTCCCCAATTTGCCCCGAAAATAACCCGCACTGAAAATCCCGCACTGAACTGACCGACCCCCCTTTTTCAAGAAATCCTCTCCATAGGTTCAGGCTTTCATACCTCCGAGCTATATCCAAAGGCAGGGGTTGTTATTCAATAGGTGTAGACAGTAGGGCACTTAGACCTTAGATTTGATTAGAACCCCCCCCCCCCCCCTTCCTGCACTTCATCGGCCCGTCTACTACTTCAATGGCTCCTCTCATCCGTCTACAACTTCAACTGCTCCTGCCAGCCTTCTACAACTTCAATGGCTCCTTCTGGCCGTCTACAACTTCTCTCACACCGACTCTAATGGCCACCCGGCCCCGATACGGTACTCTAATGTCTTCCCGGGTCCAACAAGGTACTCTACTGTCTGCATCTATTTTATAAGACCCCTGTCTTACACCAATCCCAAGTCTGACCCAAATGTCACTCCCCAAAATGCCCCGGACAAAACGTCACTTCCAAAAATGCCCCGGACAAAACGTCACTCCCCAAATTGCCCCGGACAAAACGTCACTCCCCTAAATGCCCCGGACAAAACGTCACTCCCCAAAATGCCCCACAGACAAAATATCACTCCCCAATTTGCCCCGAAAATAACCCGCACTGAAAATCCCGCACTGAACTGACCGACCCCCCTTTTTCAAGAAATCCTCTCCATAGGTTCAGGCTTTCATACCTCCGAGCTATATCCAAAGGCAGGGGTTGTTATTCAATAGGTGTAGACAGTAGGGCACTTAGACCTTAGATTTGATTAGAACCCCCCCCCCCCCCCCTTCCTGCACTTCATCGGCCCGTCTACTACTTCAATGGCTCCTCTCATCCGTCTACAACTTCAACTGCTCCTGCCAGCCTTCTACAACTTCAATGGCTCCTTCTGGCCGTCTACAACTTCTCTCACACCGACTCTAATGGCCACCCGGCCCCGATACGGTACTCTAATGTCTTCCCGGGTCCAACAAGGTACTCTACTGTCTGCATCTATTTTATAAGACCCCTGTCTTACACCAATCCCAAGTCTGACCCAAATGTCACTCCCCAAAATGCCCCGGACAAAACGTCACTTCCAAAAATGCCCCGGACAAAACGTCACTCCCCAAATTGCCCCGGACAAAACGTCACTCCCCTAAATGCCCCGGACAAAACGTCACTCCCCAAAATGCCCCACAGACAAAATATCACTCCCCAATTTGCCCCGAAAATAACCCGCACTGAAATCCCGCACTGAACTGACCGACCCCCCTTTTTCAAGAAATCCTCTCCATAGGTTCAGGCTTTCATACCTCCGAGCTATATCCAAAGGCAGGGGTTGTTATTCAATAGGTGTAGACAGTAGGGCACTTAGACCTTAGATTTGATTAGAACCCCCCCCCCTTCCTGCACTTCATCGGCCCGTCTACTACTTCAATGGCTCCTCTCATCCGTCTACAACTTCAACTGCTCCTGCCAGCCTTCTACAACTTCAATGGCTCCTTCTGGCCGTCTACAACTTCTCTCACACCGACTCTAATGGCCACCCGGCCCCGATACGGTACTCTAATGTCTTCCCGGGTCCAACAAGGTACTCTACTGTCTGCATCTATTTTATAAGACCCCTGTCTTACACCAATCCCAAGTCTGACCCAAATGTCACTCCCCAAAATGCCCCGGACAAAACGTCACTTCCAAAAATGCCCCGGACAAAACGTCACTCCCCAAATTGCCCCGGACAAAACGTCACTCCCCTAAATGCCCCGGACAAAACGTCACTCCCCAAAATGCCCCACAGACAAAATATCACTCCCCAATTTGCCCCGAAAATAACCCGCACTGAAAATCCCGCACTGAACTGACCGACCCCCCTTTTTCAAGAAATCCTCTCCATAGGTTCAGGCTTTCATACCTCCGAGCTATATCCAAAGGCAGGGGTTGTTATTCAATAGGTGTAGACAGTAGGGCACTTAGACCTTAGATTTGATTAGAACCCCCCCCCCCCTTCCTGCACTTCATCGGCCCGTCTACTACTTCAATGGCTCCTCTCATCCGTCTACAACTTCAACTGCTCCTGCCAGCCTTCTACAACTTCAATGGCTCCTTCTGGCCGTCTACAACTTCTCTCACACCGACTCTAATGGCCACCCGGCCCCGATACGGTACTCTAATGTCTTCCCGGGTCCAATATGGTACTCTACTGTCTAGATCTATTTTATAAGACCCTGTCTTACACCAATCCCAAGTCTGACTCAAATGTAACTCCCCAAAATGCCCCGGACAAAACGTCACTCACCAAAACGCCCCGGACAAAACGTCACTCCCCAAATTGCCCCGGACAAAACGTCACTCCCCTAAATGCCCCGGACAAAACGTCACTCCCCAAAATGCCCCATAGACAAAATATCACTCCCCAATTGCCCCGAAAATAACCCGCACTGAAATCCCGCACTGAACTGACCGACCCCCCTTTTTCAAGAAATCCTCTCCATAGGTTCAGGCTTTCATACCTCCGAGCTATATCCAAAGGCAGGGGTTGTTATTCAATAGGTGTAGACAGTAGGGCACTTAGACCTTAGATTTGATTAGAACCCCCCCCCCCCCTTCCTGCACTTCATCGGCCCGTCTACTACTTCAATGGCTCCTCTCATCCGTCTACAACTGCTACTGCTCCTGCCAGCCTTCTACAACTTCAATGGCTCCTTCTGGCCGTCTACAACTTCTCTCACACCGACTCTACTGGCCACCATGCCCCGATACGGTACTCTAATGTCTTCCCGGGTCCAACAAGGTACTCTACTGTCTGCATCTATTTTATAAGACCCCTGTCTTACACCAATCCCAAGTCTGACCCAAATGTCACTCCCCAAAATGCCCCGGACAAAACGTCACTTCCAAAAATGCCCCGGACAAAACGTCACTCCCCAAATTGCCCCGGACAAAACGTCACTCCCCTAAATGCCCCGGACAAAACGTCACTCCCCAAAATGCCCCACAGACAAAATATCACTCCCCAATTTGCCCCGAAAATAACCCGCACTGAAAATCCCGCACTGAACTGACCGACCCCCCTTTTTCAAGAAATCCTCTCCATAGGTTCAGGCTTTCATACCTCCGAGCTATATCCAAAGGCAGGGTTGTTATTCAATAGGTGTAGACAGTAGGGCACTTAGACCTTAGTTTTGATTAGAACCCCCCCCCCCCCCCCCCTTCCTGCACTTCATCGGCCCGTCTACTACTTCAATGGCTCCTCTCATCCGTCTACAACTTCAACTGCTCCTGCCAGCCTTCTACAACTTCAATGGCTCCTTCTGGCCGTCTACAACTTCTCTCACACCGACTCTAATGGCCACCCGGCCCCGATACGGTACTCTAATGTCTTCCCGGGTACACATGATGCTCTACTGTCCATACCTATTTTATAAGACCCCTGTCTTACACCAATCCCAAGTCTGACCCAAATGTCACTCCCCAAAATGCCCCGGACAAAACGTCACTTCCAAAAATGCCCCGGACAAAACGTCACTCCCCAAATTGCCCCGGACAAAACGTCACTCCCCAAAATGCCCGGGACAACGTCACTCCCCAAAATGCCCCCCGGACAAAATATCACTCCCCAATTCGTCCCGAAAATAACCCGCACTGAAAATCCCGCACTGAACTGACCGACCCCCCCTTTTTCAAGAAATCCTCTCCATAGGTTCAGGCTTTCATACCTCCGAGCTATATCCAAAGGCAGGGGTTGTTATTCAATAGGTGTAGACAGTAGGGCACTTAGACCTTAGATTTGATTAGAACCCCCCCCCCCCCTTCCTGCACTTCATCGGCCCGTCTACTACTTCAATGGCTCCTCTCATCCGTCTACAACTTCAACTGCTCCTGCCAGCCTTCTACAACTTCAATGGCTCCTTCTGGCCGTCTACAACTTCTCTCACACACCGACTCTAATGGCCACCCGGCCCCGATACGGTACTCTAATGTCTTCCCGGGTCCAACAAGGTACTCTACTGTCTGCATCTATTTTATAAGACCCCTGTCTTACACCAATCCCAAGTCTGACCCAAATGTCACTCCCCAAAATGCCCCGGACAAAACGTCACTTCCAAAAATGCCCCGGACAAAACGTCACTCCCCAAATTGCCCCGGACAAAACGTCACTCCCCTAAATGCCCCGGACAAAACGTCACTCCCCAAAATGCCCCACAGACAAAATATCACTCCCCAATTTGCCCCGAAAATAACCCGCACTGAAAATCCCGCACTGAACTGACCGACCCCCCTTTTCAAGAAATCCTCTCCATAGGTTCAGGCTTTCACACCTCCGAGTTATATCCAAAGGCACGGGTTGTTATTCAATAGGTGTAGACAGTAGGGCACTTAGACCTTAGATTTGATTAGAACCCCCCCCCCCCCCCCACCCCCTTCCTGCACTTCATCTGGCCCGTCTACTACTTCAATGGCTCCTCTCATCCGTCTACAACTTCAACTGCTCCTGCCAGCCTTCTACAACTTCACAATGGCTACCCTTCTGGCCGTCTACAACTTCTCTCACAACCGACTCTAATGGCCACGCCGCCCCGATACGGTACTCTACATGTCTTCCCGGTTCCAACAAGGTACTCTACTGTCTGCATCTATTTTATAAGACCCCTGTCTTACACCAATCCCAAGTCTGACCCAAATGTCACTACCCAAATGCCCGGACAAAACGTCACTTCCAAAATGCCCCGGACAAAACGTCACTCCCCACATTGTCCCCGGACAAAACGTCCCACTACTCCCCTAAATGCCCCGGACAAAACGTCACTCCCCAAAAATGCCCCCACAGACTCAAATATCACTCCCCAATTTGCCCCGAAAATAACCCGCACTGAAAATCCCGCACTGAACTGACCGACCCCCCTTTTTCAAGAAATCCTCGTCCCTAGGTTCAGGCTTTCATACCTCCGAGCTATATCCAAGGCAGTGGTTGTTATTCAATAGGTGTAGACAGTAGGGCACTTAACCTTAGATTTGAATTAGACCTCCCCCCTCCCCGTCCTGCACTTGCTCGGCCCGTCCTACTACTTCATGGCTCCTCTATCCGTCTACAACTTCAACTGCTCCTGCCGCCTCTACACTTCAATGGCTCCTTCGGTCCGTCCTACAACTTCTCTCACCTCGACTCCATGGCCACCCGGCCCCGATACGTCTCTAATGTCTTCCCGGGTCCAACAAGGTACTCTACTGTCTGCATCGATTTATAAGACCCCTGTCTACAACCAATTCCAAGTCTGACCCAATGCACTCCCCAAAATGCCCCGGACAAACGCACTTCCAAAAATGCCCCGGACCAAAACTTCCTCCCCAATTTGGCCCCGGACAAAACGTCACTCCCCTCAATGCCCGGCCAAAACGTCCACTGCTCCCAAAATGCCCCACAGACAAAAATATCACTCCCTCGTGGTGTCCCAAATTTTCCCCGAAAATAACCCCACTGAAATCCCCGCACTGAACTACCGCCCCCCCTTTTTCAATAAATCTCTCCATAGGTTCGGGCTTTCATCCTCCGAGCTATTCCACGGCAGGGTTGTTATCATAGGTGTAGACAGTAGGGCACTTAGACCGTAATTGATTAGACCCCCCCCCCTTCCTGCACTTCTCTGCCCGTCCATACTACTTCATGGCTCCTCTCATCCGTCTACAACTTCAACTGCTCCTTCCAGCCTTCTACAACTTAATGGCTCCTTCTGTGCCGTCTACAACTCTCTCACCCACTCTAATGGCCACCCGGCCCCCGATACGGTACTCTAAATGTCTTCCCGGGTCCAACAGTTACTCTACTGTCTGTCATCTATTTTATAAGACCCCTGTCTTACACCATCCCAGTCTGACCCAACATGTCACTCCCCAAAATGCCCCCGGACAAAACGTCACTTCAAAATGCCCCGGACAAAACGTCACTCCCCAATTGCCCCGTACAAAACGTCACTCCCTAATCCCCGGACAAAACGTCACTCCCCAAAATGCCCCACAGACCAAAATATCACACTCCCCCATTTTGCCCCCCGAAATAACCCGCACTGAAAATCCCCGCCCTGGACTGAACCGACCCCCCCTTTTTTCACGAAATCCTCTCCATAGGTTCAGGCTTTCATACCTCCGAGCTATATCCAAAGGCAGGGGTTGTGATTGCAATAGGTGTAGACCGTAGGCACTTAGACCTTAGATTTGATTAGAAACCCGCGCCCCCCTTCCTGCACTTCATCGGCCCGTCCCTACTTCAATGGCTCCTCCAATCCGTCTACAACTTCAACGCTCCTGTCAGCCTTCTACAACTTCAATGGCTCCCTTCTGCCGTCCTACCACTTCTCTCAAGACACGCTTCTAATGGCCAACCGGCCCCGATAGGTACTCGAATGTCTTCCCGGTTCCAACAAGTACTCTACTGTCCTGCCTCTATTTTTATAAACCCCTGTCTACACCCATCCCAAGTCGGAACCCAAATGTCACTGCCCCAAAATAATGCCCCGGACCAAAACGTCACTTCCAAAA